>CABHPP010141382.1:927-36705 GCA_902168425.1 Peromyscus attwateri | reverse complement strand
CTGTCCTGGAACTAGCTCTGTAGACCAGGCTGGCCTCAGACTCACAGACATCCACCTACCTCTGCCTCCCAAGTGTTGGGATTAAAGGCATGTACTACCACCGCCTGGCTTCTCTGTGTTTCTTAACTAGTTTGAAAAGCTCTGACTTTTCAGTCTCCTTGGGGATAGAAACACCTTAGAGAGGACATGGCAGATAGTAACTGTCTTCCAGATGCTACTCAATAAAATTATAATACCTTGCCAGAGCCCTGGCAAAAGCTAAACCTGCAGAACCATCCAACCATCAGTAAATACTCAAGTGGCATTTTGTCATTGTGAACTGTTTATGTGGTGGTATTGGAGCTCCGACTGTGGTAGGAAAAAGTAAATTTTTTATTTCTTCTAATAATTTGATTAATTGTAAGTAGTTTGGAAATGTAGAGCTGTTCAGAATACTTCCTTTTAGGAAATATCTGCAGTTGCTTATTTTGATGTTTTCTTGTTTTTTTATTTTGTTTTTGTTCTTTTTGTTTTTGAGACAGGCTTACTATACATAGCCTTAGCTGACTTAGTGCTCACTCTGAAGTCTAGTCTGGTCTCACATTCATGGCAATCCTCCTCCTCACTCACCTACTCAGTGCCGAGTTTATAGTTGTACTCCATCCACACCACTGTACTTGGCTTGTTATACTTTTTGTGGTGGCAAAACTATGAAAATAGCCCAAGTTCCTAAAACCAGGGAATAGTTAAAATAGATTATGGTAGATCTACACTATGCAGTGTTGCACAGCTTAAAAAGCATCCCTGGAATCACAGCAGGGAGACTGAGATAGGAGGATCATCATGAGTTTGAGGACAGTGTCGGCTACATTGTGAGTTCTAGGCCAGCTTGGACCATGGGGGGAAACAACCAGAGAGAGAGAGAGAGAGAGAGAGAGAGAGAGAGAGAGAGAGAGAGATTGTTTATGGTATTTGTACTTTTATGATTGTGGAAGATGTTTCTTACATTTGTTTTTGTTTTTAGCACTAGGGTTTTGGCAAAATGATGACCTTAGTTGGTTTTAGTTACCACCTGCATTTTTCTAATTCAGTGATCAAAGCATGTTTGCTGATGATCATTGGTTAATAGTTCAAAATCATAGAATGAAGCAAACAGAAAGAGATATGGTTATTGGCCTTTAATAGTAAGCTCGAATCTTTTCTGTGCCCTTCTAGGGTGCTATGTGGTGGTGTAGGGAAACGTGATGCAGCTCCCACAAAAGAAGCCCTTTGTGTGTTTCGTAGACAGAACTATGTCAGCAAAGTCATCTCCTAAGTGTAGTTGGAGCTGCTGCTGCTGCTTGTTCTTCAGCGTGGACGTGGGGAGTTCTTCACTCTGCCAGACTTTCCCAGTTGAGTCCACTTTATCATAACTTGGAGTTGAACATTGAGTACTTTACTGCATCACGTAAAAACTCTCAACCCACATTCACCAGTTCCTCTTCTAAATAGTGTGGTCAGGTAATACTCTCCTTGCCCTTAGACTAAGGTTTTTAAGCCATAGTTTAATTATAAATAGTGATGGGTTTCTTTATGACATTTTTGTTTTTAATGAAATGCTTCATAGATGAGAAATTAATTTTTAAGTTCTCCTTGGTTCAAAGTCAGAGTTGTACCCCCAGTTTTTACTTGGACTGGCCAGCCTTTGCAGCTACAGTGGATAAACATTTGCAGTTGGTCCTTGCCTTACAAGGGTAAACAGTGTCCACACCTGCATCTTTATTTAGCTTTGATGGTGCCAGAGATAGAACCCAGACGTTCCCTCATTTTTTTACAGTGCTGAATTACATCCCCTAGGATCTTTCTTTTAACAAAGCAGACCCTTTGTGTCGAAGTATACACGGAAGCAATGCTAGTGCTCAGTATTTAGTTTTCCATTGGAAATTGGTGTGAATTGTAAGAGGAGAAAATTTGCCTTTGGAGGTACAGACATTTCAGAATTCATGTTATAAGTGGTATCAGGGCTGTAGAGATGGCTGAACTGTTAAGAGTTCTTGCTGCTCCTTCTGAGGACTTGAGTGCAGTTCCCAGCACCCACATCAGGCAGCTCACAAATGCCTGTAACTCCATCTCACTCCAGAGGTTTGATGCCTTCTTCTGGCCTCTGTGGGCACTCACATACCCCTCTCCTCCCATACACATAAATAATAAAAACAAATCATTAAAAGAATAAAATCCTGGGGTTGGGGATTTAGCTCAGCGGTACAGCGCTTGCCTAGCAAGTGCAAGGCCCTGGGTTCGGTCCTCAGCTCCAGTTTAAAAAAAAAAAAAAATCCTGGCCGGGCGTTGGTGGCGCACGCCTTTAATCCCAGCACTTGGGAGGCAGAGGCAGGCGGATCTCTGTGAGTTCGAGGCCAGCCTGGGCTACCAAGTGAGTCCCAGGAAAGGCGCAAAGCTACACAGAGAAACCCTGTCTCGAAAAACCAAAAAAAAAAAAAAAAAGAATAAAATCCTGTAGAGAAAAATAAAATTTGTCATGTGTACTTTAAAACTATTATTCATACTCATTATTTCACAATGTTAAATTTGTTTGAAGTTAAAAGGTAATGATGTAAGGAACAGTGGCATCAAATTTCAGCTTAATTAGGTCACATGTTTAGAATAAGCGTGTTGGATATTGTTTGATAGTCTTTTTCTTACTAAAGCTTCAGTAGTTGATATGGAATTGATCAGTTTTAAATTCTCACTGAAAAGGTTTCTAACTTGTTCAGCATATAGTATTTTCCCTGTCTTTTCCAAGCTAAATCTATCAAAGTCCTTATCTTGTTTGAAAGGATGGGCTTTCTGTCCTGTTTTTAAACAGGAGCTGGGGCCTTTGACAATAATATTTAATTAAAAAAAAAAAAAGGCCATGATATGGTGTGATGCAAATAGTTTAACTTGAAGAATGGTTCTATTGAAGTAACTAATGTTTTTAGGGGCCATGACATGCTTAGAAGACACGAACGAGCTTTGGTTGGATGGCAGATCTCATCTTTGTGTGGAGCATTGTTCAGACAAGCTTCTCCAGCTCCACATTTTTGAATTTCACACTAATTATATGCAGTTCTGGCATCTCTGCTCTGTCCTTTACTCCTTTGAAAGTCATGTTGAAACTAGCTTTTCTCACAGCAGATGTAGACCTAATTTCATTTCACACTGAAGAAATCAGAATGATCAGGAGGATTCTTTTTTCCCTATAGCAGAAAAGCCACTTCCAAATAATCCATTTCTTCATTTTCTTTTGTAATCACAGGAGACCTTAAAGTAGTAGCATTTCCCTCCATGGCAGGCAAGAGAATCTCCAGCCTAGAGATGTTTGTCAGATTATACATTTAGAGTTTTGAATACTTCCTACATTCTTACCAGTAAATAAGTGGTTGGTGTTCACATGCAGTCATTCAATTCTTAGGAAATTATCAAAATAAGTGAGAGGGAGGTTTGATTACATAACAGCAAGATAATAGGACCTGCTGGAGAAAGAATATAGCCTACCTATTTCAATAATTTGCCATGTTATTTAGAGTGCCCCCCCCCCCTTTTTTAAGCCGTACTGGGGATCAGACCCAGAGCCTCATCCATGCTAGGTAAGCACTCTTTAACAATTGAGCCGTATCTCCATCCAGTAAATGTAGTTTAAATTTTCCTTTTTAAACCTACCTATGTTGTCATTGATCCTTTAATGTTGGTCCATTTGTGTTCTGGAGAAAGGATCTGTATCAGGCAGCAATTATGTCATACTAAGCAACACAGTCATGTGATTTAGACAAAAGTAGCCAAAGAGCATATGCATGAATATATATATACACCTATATGCACACTTATGTGTGAGTATGTATTTTTGAAACAAATACTCCAATTTAATAAAGCTATTTAGTCAAATGCTAATCCAGGTACCTTAGTTAGGCTTCCTTGTGATTGTAAATAAGTCAATATTCTTTGAATGGGCATTTCTGTGTAGTTGATGCTTTTCACTTACCACACTTAAAAATTGGTATATAAGCATTTTGACAGACCTTTTAAACCTATATTAGTGACAAAAACTTGTAATTTTGGTTGGAGACTATTCCTTGTTTTTTTCTGATAGGTTGTGTGTTGGAGTGTTATGGTAGCCCTCAGATATATTTTTAAATGTTATAATTCTCTTCCCTTACCAAAATTTTTTTTCATGAAATGTCAACTTTATATGTATATGATGACTAAAGAAAGCATCGGTAAGGACTCAAACATTATAGAGAATTAGGTGTTGACTTGACCATAGGATCGGTCAGCAAAAGCTTTTGGGTTTTGTTATTTTGTAGTTAAAGGGTGGACTTTGGGGCTAGAGAAGTGCCTCAGCACTTAAGAGCACATGCTGCTTTTGCAGAAGACCTGTGTTCAGTTTCCAGCACATTGAACAACTCACAAACCACCTACAACTTGAGTTCTGATGTCCAGGCACCAGGAGTGCATGTGGTGCAAAGACATACCCAGACAAACACCTGTATACATAAAAAAATAAGTTATTAAACAAGGTGGGCTTTAGATTAGGTCTGATTGAATCCTTGTCATACTTCTCAAGGCAATGGTGCTGCATGGGTAGGCTCATTGCCTCTGTAGGAGCACAGAAGTAACATTGGTGTGTTTTTTTTTTATAAGGCGGGCAAATAACCTATGATGGCTTTAGAAATGCTGATAATGTTTTTATGTATTGCAACCCCCAAAGCAGAGACATAGATTCGTGTTTAAGGTGGAGGACTTTGAACCCCACTTCACTGGAATAAAAGATGTTTGGTTTCAGACTTTAACCCCATAGCCACTTACATGTCACAGCTTATGTCTAGACCACTTTTCTGTATGTAGACTGAATGTATGTAGGAGAAACTAAGGAGGCAGAGTAAAAGCTGGGGAATGTTACAGGCTTTCACATTTATGTGTGGTGAGTGCTGTCCTCCTATATATGAGAATAGGCTTTGGATTGAGTATGACTTCCCAAATTAAAATATGAGACTTTACATTTGTAGTTGTCCAGCCCCAAATTCCTGAGTCTCACTTTTTTTCCATCTGAAAAACCGTGACAATAGCTACTTTATAGCATTCTTAAAAAGTTAATAAAGTGTTTATTACATAGTAGATTTTCAGTAAAATGACTTAACAATTTTAATTTAATATTTTAAACGTTTAGGAAAGTGTTGTTTTCATGCATTATTACTCTCTAATGCAAACAAAATTATTCTTAGAGATTAATTTGTTGATGCATTTCCAAGTTAAAAACACTTGCATATTACTTCGGTATTCATCGATGCTTAACAAATTTATATATGTAAATATATGTATATGGGCATATATATTACTTTGGAACTACACAAAGTCATTATTAAGCAACCTGGCAAAAGGACAAATTTTGTTTGTGCCTTTAGTTCCAAAACTTTTAAGTTCTTTAGTGTTCTAAAAGTCCAGTCATTATAATCCAATCTACTTTTCTAGAACAGATATGAATTTTATAATATATTATCAAAATTAATATTCTGATCATTTATGGAATTCAGTAACTTGGTGGTATTATGATTTGACCAAATATAAAAGTGTTTTATGTAATTTGTACTGCCAAAAGAAATAAATGTCAAACTTTAGTACATTTTTATGAGATTTTAAAATTATTGTAGATTATGTTTTAGATTTACTTTCTTAAAATGTACATAGCTTGTAAAAATCAGGCTAAAAGGTAAGGCTCATTTAGATAGTTCTGGGTATTTTTTGTGTGTGTATTCATTATAACCCAAATGTCAGAAAATTTTATAATATAGAAAATTTCTACATTAGTGTAGAAAATTAATAAAAGTATAAACCTGTAATATTGTCTCTTATCAGTTTGTCCCTCAAGCCCTATCAGAAGGTTGGTTTGAATTGGCTGGCACTGGTGCATAAACAAGGTCTCAATGGCATTTTGGCAGATGAAATGGTAAGTATATGCCATTAATAGAATTTGTGATTTAACATGTCATTAAACATATGTTGGCATTTAAAACATGGTGTCTTCTCTTGCTGTTGTTTGCTTTCTTATGGTTTTTATTGTTCTTTGGTTGCCCGGTTGTTTTTGTGGAGCTATGAGACCCAGGGCCATGTTGGGCAGCATCCTACCACTGAGCCACATCCATCCCTCCATTGGGCAGTATGGTTTTCACTGCTCTCATTTCAGGATCTTACACTTTCTTACCTTTCTTTGTTTTTATTGCTGTAGTTTTTAGCCTCACTCCTCCACAATTGAGAGAAGCTTGTCTTTCTGGTTATGATTATATATCAAAGTGAACATTACGTGACAATATCAGCAAAATCATTTCAGTGTCCTTGTAATTTTATTAAATGTCTTTCCAAGTTATTTTCTCCCAAATTACAATTGCTTTGAGCTAAACTCATGAAACTTGTTACAACCACTAGTTCAGTTATTGTCATATATGACTTTAACTGTTAGTTTGATATGACCGCCACCTTCCTTCAGCTGTACTTGTAAAAAGTATTTATTATACATGAGTTATATGCTGGCTGTGTTTCCTGCAGCACTTGGGAGACAAAGGCTGGAGGATTTCAAGTTTGAGGCCAGCCTGGGCTACATGCGAACCCTACCACAAAAAAGGCAAGCAAACCAAGAAAAGGTTGTGTCCAGTGTATAAACACTGAGTACATTAAATCACATTGTGCATTGGAGTCTCAAAAATGAATAAATGTAGTAATGCATATTCTCACTGTCACTTTTTTTGAGGGGTGTGTGTGTGGGGGGGGGGGGGGAGACAGGGTTTCTCTGTGTAGCTTTGGAGCCTGTCCTGGAACTCGCTCTGTAGACCAGACTAGCCTCTCGAACTCACAGAGATTCACCTTCCTTTGCCTCTCGAGTGTTGGGAATAAAGACATGTGCCACCACCGCCCAGCCTCACACTGTCACTTTATACTTACTAAAGATGCTATTTATTCAATATAAAAGTAAGTAATGTCTGAGGCATTTCAAAATGCTTACAAACATCAATTGTAAAGAGCCTGACAGTTGTATAAATGAACTTTGGAATCAGACCGGGGCATTGAATGTCAGCCTTGCCTTCCATGGGCTATCAAGTTCTTACCAGATGACATAATCTTTCAGAACTAATATTAATAAAAATATTTTATTTCTATATTCAGATTATATTTGGTATCAAAAAGAATATATGATGTGAAGTTTTATCCATAAAGCACAAATTTGTAAGTTGTCTTATATTTAAGTTTGTCAAAACAAAAAACAAAAATACCATGATCATACCATACAAGTTTGTTTCCCACAGCTCTGGAGACTAGAAGACTAAGATGAAGGTGCTAGCAGGCTTGGCTTCTTTTAAGGCCTCTCTTCTTATCTTGCAAGCATTGACATTGTTTCTGTGTCCTCAGACGTCATTGCCTCTTTGTGCCAATCCTTGGTCTCTTTCTTCTTAAAAGAACGTCAGTTTGAGTGGATTAGGACACCACCTTCAAGACTGCATTTACCTTAAACCTCTTCCTATGACCAGTACTCTGAATATTGTATCCTTGAGTGTTAGGACTCCAGCATATGTATTTTGAGGGAAGAATGTGTTCAGTTTGTAATGGTTGGTTGGTGCTACTTAGCTCTCTTGAAGTGCTAGTTCAGTGACCTTTTATGTTGTGCCTTATTTTTGTTTTGAAGTAGGGTTTAACACTATTTCCCAAGCCAGCCTGGAACTTTTTTTATTATAGCCCAAGCTGTTTGTTCTTAAATTGGCGTAGATCGATCATCTTGCCTCAGCCTCCCAATTGGCTGGGATTACAAATGTGATCCACCAAGCCCAGCTCTATACCTCAGTTCTGAAACCTGTCACTACAGGCTGACCTCAGGCTACACTGTACAGTCTGTCTGGCTCATTCAGTACAACATGATGTTGCTGGGGTTCATCTGCTACCATTATGTCAGAGTTTGTTTTCTTTTTAACTGCCATGTAACATGGTCTTCTTATCTATCCTTAAGAGTGCAGTTGCAGAGCAATAGAGTTAAGTATATGTTTTGCTCTATTTATGAAATATAGCTCAGTCCATCTAGGCCACAGTCCTGGGCCCATAATAATCAGAAATTAATCTCCTTCTAATAAAATGTAAAATTCTTTCCTATTAAATGTGTGTCATGTATAAACCAACTGTTAAGATCCATCATCCATGCTGCTCACTAAAATAAGTTATAGAATCATTTGTAGGTTCTACTCAACTCATTTGAGGGCTAAGAACTTTGTAGAAATTTTCAGATGTGGATTATGGGAAATGGAAAAATCAATCCTGTCCAGAAATGCTACTTTTGCTTTTGTTCTTTCAATTATTTATTTATTTTCATTCACTTTAAATTTTCATATATTGTCTTTTAAACTTTTAATTTTAGGGCCTAGGAAAAACCATTCAAGCCATTGCATTCCTGGCATACCTCTTTCAGGAGGGTAATAAAGGGCCTCATCTGATTGTTGTTCCGGCTTCCACCATAGGTTTGTAAATACCGGGGACAGCTCTTTGTGTTTCATGATGTTTTATATTAGTGTGTATATGTGGTGATGAGTATACTTTCTCCTTTTTATAAATGTACGTGTGTGTGTGTGTGTGTGTGTGTGTGTGTGTGTGTGTGTGTGTGTGAGAGAGAGAGAGAGAGAGTGTGTGTGTGAGAGAGAGAGAGAGAGAGAGAGAGAGGGAGAGGGAGGGAGGGAGAGAGAGAGAGAGAGGGAGAGGTGGGGGAGAAGGAGGGAGGAGAGATTGGGTTCATTAACAATATTTTCAAAGAACTTGACATGGTCATTTATTTTGGTTTCATAAATACTTTCACATTACTTTTTAGAGTCAGAGGAGCTGGGTACGGTGGCACACACCTGTAATCTTAAGTACTTGGAAATAGAGTTAGAAATATTGGGGTTCAAGGTCATCTTCATATGTGTAGTGAGTTTGAGGTCAGCCTTGGCTACACAAGGTCTATGTGGGGGAAACAAAAAATAGCCAAATGCAAAAAAATAAAAGAGTATAATACAATTTTAGGGGCTGGGGGTTGAAAGGAACTCTCATTATGTTGTCTATCCATGCTTTTATGAACTCTTGGACTTGGGTGATCCTTCTGGCTTAGCTCCTAAGTAGCTGGTATTACTACCCTGCCCAACTTTAAAAAAAAATATTTGAATCTAGAAGTATGTAACTTAATTCCTACTTAAGTAATTAATCTATTCTTTCTGAATTAATTGAACGTACAAGTTGGGGTGAGAATGTTTTGTGCATATAAGTATAAAGTAAAGATCGTCTCTCCCTGAGTTAGAATTCTTCTGCCCCTTCCCCTGACCTTGATGCCACTTCAGAACCTCTTGTTTTAATCCTGAGGGGTAATATTCATAGTGCTGTTGTCAAAGCAAAATTGACTTCATAAATATAAATCCTGTAATAGCAGATTGAAATCATCTCTTGTGTTTTATAGATAACTGGCTAAGAGAAGTTAACTTATGGTGTCCTACTTTAAATGTGCTATGTTACTATGGTAAGTCACTTGGTTTTCATCTTAAAATTCTTTAAAATTAAAATATATAATTAAATACAAATACAATCAAAGTGTGCTTCCTTTTAAAATTCTAGGTTCTCAAGAAGAACGTAAACAAATTAGATTCAACATCCATAATAAATATGAAGATTACAATGTAATTGTTACAACGTGAGTAATTGTTACAAAGAAAATTTGGGGAGGAGGTGGAGAGAATTTGTATAGTCCTCTTTTTATTTTTTTTTTTTTTTTTTATTTTTTTTAAGGCAGGGTCTCCTTATGCAGTCCTGGCTAGCTTGGAACTCTATGTAGATTAAGCTGAATTCCAACTTGTCTGCCTCTGCCTCCCAAGTACTGGCTTTAAAGGCATGTACCACCATGCTCAGCTAGAAAAATATCTTGTAGTAGTAATATGTAGGTTAGTTTATGCTGGGACCGTGCAACAGAAGTGATAGAGTGATTTATGCTAACAGTGAAGGCACTTCCTTTTAAATTTATTGTATAAGGCTTTTTGTTTGAGTTTGTTTGGTTTTGCTAGCTCACTAAAAAAAAATGGGGGTAAAATTTCTGTTCATTTAATTGAGAACATAACAAAACTCAGTTAAGCTTAAGATAAAATTTGAGGTCCCATACCAGTAATTTATATTTGTACCTTGCAAATAAGTATAGATAATAAATATAATGAAATCTCCTGCTCCAAATGAAAAATCTGAATTTGGGCAGAATAAGGAATACAAAGAAACTAATTCCTTGTTTGTTTCTTTCACCTTTTTGAGTTGGGGAGTCTCACTTAGGTGGGCTGGTCTCCAGTTCATGTAACTGAGCACATCCTTGAGCTCTTGATCCCTTTGCCTCCTTCCTTCCCTGAGGTGCTGAGATGTCAGGCTGGCACCACAGCCAGTTTCAACATATCTAAATAGTCACTACGTGTTTGGAACTATGAGTGTAAATATGTGGTAGAAAACTTAATATTTTTATAGGGCATTTAAATTTTTATTACTGCCATCTTCTACAAGAGTCCATTGTTGAGAGAATTTGTTCAAAATGTCCTTTTTCCTTTTTTAAGGATTTAAGGTATTTCATGTATGAGCATATGTGCCTAAGTGTGTGTATATGCACCACTTGCCTACAGTTGTCAGCAGAGACCAAAGAGGGTTTCAGATCCCCTGGGTCTGTCTTTACATGCAGCTATGAGCTGCCAGTATAGGTGTTAGGAACTGAACCCAGGTCCTCTGTTCGAGAGCAAGAAGTGCTCTTAACTGCTGAGCCGTCTCTGCAACCCGCCCCCTTTGAAAGGATTTATCATTTTTTTCTTAAGTCAAAAGACCCTATATCTAGTCTTGAACTCTTGGGTGTTAACTGGTAGTTCTTTGACCCTCTTCTGTTTCACCTTTGTGTTCTACTCTGCTTCTTGGAAAAATTTATGGGGCAAAGTATACAGCAGTGCTAGATTATTTCTAAATTATTCTCAAATTTGCTGCTTCCCAAGTGTGTCAGAGTTGTCTAATATTGTGACATTTCAATTTCCTTTTGGTTAATACTGCATAATTTGGTTACATATATGTAAATATTTAGTAAAAATACATTGGTATTTGAGAGCTGACTGTTTATTGCTGTCTTGTTAGAGCTATTCAAAATGTCAAAAGAAAATAATTTAGAGGCCAGTGAGATGGTTTAGTAGGTAAGGCAATTGTCTGTGGACCTGACAATGTGAGGAAGGAAAGAACATGATGTCTACACCTATGCCTTTGGTGTCAAAAATGTAATTACAAGCCGGGCGGTGGTGGCGCACGCCTTTAATCCCAGCACTCGGGAGGCAAAGGCAGGCGGATCTCTGTGAGTTCGAGGCCAGCCTGGTCTCCCAAGCGAGTTCCAGGAAAGGCGCAAAGCTACACAGAAAAACCCTGTCTCGAAAAACCAAAGAAAAAAATGTAATTACATAACAAACAATAAATAAATAAATGTAATTAAATACATTTTTAAGAAAAATGTTTTTAAAACTCACATTACATTGTATCCTAATAAACTCTAAGCCTCTAACTGGTATAATTTGAAACAACTCATTTTCTTTGGCCCCAGGTATAATTGTGCAATCAGCAGCTCTGATGATCGCAGTCTCTTTCGACGGCTGAAACTGAATTATGCAATTTTTGATGAAGGCCATATGCTGAAGAATATGGGCTCTATCCGATACCAGCACCTAATGACAATTAATGTGAGAATGTGCTTTATAAATGGTTGTGATAAAATTTACCTTTCCTAACGTAGTGCGCGCGCGCGCACACACACACACACACACACACACAAACACACACAAACAATTCTAGATCAAGGAACCAGCATGCTTTGTCTTTAAGGGTCTTTTTGCTTGGTAGGCCCTGTGGCCACTGTCATGTACTTGTTTTTTGTTTCTTTTTCTTCAGTAATCCTTTCAAAATGTAAAGAAAACCAAAACCCAAAACCAAAAACCGACAAAACCTCTTAGTACTGTGTTGCACATGAGCTTCAGTTTGAACAACAGGCTCTACATATCATGTATGGTTTATCTTTCACCACCTCATAGACATTACTCCATTCAAAATGTGACCAGCAGTTTCACATTCTGCCTGAAGTACAGCAGATGTTAGTAACTGACCACAGTATCTCAACTCTCTTCTACACGGAATGTAAAACTGCTAATGATGATTATAATTTTCTTGTGTTCTCTACTGGACAAGGTAGACAAGAAGGGAAGGAAAGATACTTAAAGAAAACTAATCTAAGTTTTGCCTTCACTCTCAGGCCAATAACCGTTTACTGCTCACGGGTACACCTGTGCAGAATAATCTGCTGGAACTCATGTCATTGCTGAATTTTGTTATGCCACACATGTTTAGTAGCAGCACCAGTGAAATCCGAAGGATGTTTTCTTCTAAAACGGTGAGCATGCATGTTTGTTTTCCCCAACTGTCGAGGTGGTGTTCTAGACTCTTGACTCTTGTCTTTTACTCTTCCATGGCACACGTGCTATCACGTGAGCTGAAGTACTTGGTATACCTCTGTGTAAATATATCCACCACAGTGTGGAGGAAAATAATGATCAGTTCTTTTACCAGTATTCAGGAGTTTTAAGTTTTCAGTATCCTAACAAGCTGAGTAAATATGTCTTTTTTTTTTTCCTTGTATATCCTTTATGCGGCTTGTACTAATTTTTTCCCCCCCGAGACAGGGTTTCTCTGTATAGCTTTGTGCCTTTCCCGAAACTCACTCTGTAGCCCAGGCTGGCCTTGAACTCACAGAGATCTGCCTGGCTCTGCCTCCCAAGTGCTGGGATTAAAGGCGTGTGCCACCACCGCCCGGCTCGGCTTCTACTAATTTTCATATCTTATACAGTTATCATTATCAAAATACCATTATTAAGACAAAACTTGTATAATACTATCAACTAAAAGACAAAGACTGAAATCTAGTACTTAATACCTAAACCAGAAAGGTCCTCCATCTTGGAGAGGGTAACTGGCCTTTCCAAAGCTAGAGCTAGGGTCTTAGAGTTTAGGATTTCCAGATACCCAGATATCCTATCTGCCTAGGCACTGTCTTGGGAAACCAGAGGCTTCTGGGGGTAGAGCTTAGAGGTTTTACCCAGAAGCCTGATACTAACCAAGTGACTTCCTGACATCCCTTTAGATCTATGAGTCTACCATGTATAGTCTGATGAGAGGGAAAATATTATGTTCTCAGACTTAGATGCATTTCATAAGAATCTCTTGTGGTCTATGACTACAGAAACTATCATTATTAAATTGTTAGATTTTAATAGAGAATACGAGCATGTGAAGATGCCCAGTGCTTTGTGCAGCAAGCTCCACTTTACTGCTTCATTCCATGGCTCTTCTCCACCTGCTGCAGAGCAAAGAGAGTTAACTGAAGTCAGGGGGTTCCAGTTCTTTGCTTTGAGCTAAGTGAGTGACCTTATCTAAGCAGCTTCATTATTGAGCATCTTGCTTGAAGCTTGAGAGAACACTCCACCCCTGAGATCCTTAAGATGGCCTTCTTTGACTTTTCTGTTTGTGCATGTGCATGTTTAAGCCAGAGGTTGACATGAGGTATCTTCCTCTGTTGTTCTCCACCTTATTGTTTTACTATTATTAATTTACTCTTTGATAATTTCATACATGTTTATAATGCATTCTCATCATATTCATCCCCCAGCCCTCTCTTATAACCCCTTACCTCCATCTGCTACCCTCTTCTCACCAAGTGCCAATCCCACTTTCTTATCTACTGTTTTTACTTGGCAACCCACTGGGCTTAACCAATCTATATCTACTGGAGCATAGATAACTCACCAGTGTCTATAGCATGAATGCAGTGACTTTGATTTTCCCAGCAGCTCTGACTACTATTAGCTCCTCTGGACCAGGCCTAATGACCCCTGCTCTCATCTGTGACTAAATATTTAGGGGCTCTGTCTCATGCAGGCCCCTAGGCAGTCTGTCTCCATTGCTGTGAGTTCGTGAGTACCACAGCCATGCTCTGC
The DNA here is from genome assembly GCA_902168425.1 of Peromyscus attwateri. Lineage (NCBI taxonomy): Eukaryota > Metazoa > Chordata > Mammalia > Rodentia > Cricetidae > Peromyscus > Peromyscus attwateri. The sequence continues at coordinate 22,675 of CABHPP010141382.1, read as the reverse complement.
CCATAGGACAGCATTTCATGGCCCTCATTCCCATCATCTGACTCTTACACTCTTTTTATTCCCTCTACCCATACTACTACATGGGGGAAAAGCCCAGACTGTCAAATGTGCATTCCCATCTGTGATTCGAGGGTCTGCAGATTATGCATATTGTAATATGGGATTGTTGTGATGATTTAGAAGATGTTTTTGTTTTGCTTAGAAACCAGTAGATGAGCAGAGCATCTACGAGAAGGAGAGAATAGCACACGCAAAGCAAATTATAAAGCCCTTTATTCTCAGAAGAGTGAAGGAGGAGGTAATTCTTCATCTCGGTGTTGGGGTGTAATTCTTTTCTTAGGAATTCTGTTTTCTTAGAAGAATCATGAAGTGATTTTCCTTTCCCAGGTTCTCAAGCAGCTGCCTCCTAAGAAGGATCAGATTGAGCTGTGTGCAATGTCAGAGAAGCAGGAGCAGCTCTACTGGGGCCTTTTCAATAGACTGAAGAAGTCCATCAACAACCTAGGTACATGTGACTTCCACAACCTATGGGAAAGTGACCTTAGACTAGGGCCGATGGGAAGTAGGGTTATCTTTTTAAAAAGTCACCTGGGAATTGAAGAAGTTTTGTTTTCTTTTTCAAGACAGGGTAGCCCTGGCTGTCCTAGAACTAGCTCTGTAGACCAGGCTGGCCTCAAACACAGAGATCTGCCTGCCTCTGCCTCCTGAGTTCTGGGTGTCTACTACCATTGCCTATCTTAAAGAAATATTGAGGTAGACTTTAGTAATGGTTCTCTATCACTTTGATTTCTTTTTTTTAATGTATATTCTTTGGATCACAGAAAAAAACACAGAAATGTGCAACGTCATGATGCAATTGAGGAAAATGGCCAATCACCCTTTATTACATCGTCAGTATTATACACCTGAGAAGCTGAAGGAGATGTCTCAGCTAATGCTGAAGGTAAGGAAGGGCTTATGCTATACTCTCACTGAGCTTTGCTGATAACACTGGGAAATGTTTAGGATGGTCTTATGCTGAGAGTCAGACTGCTGAAACATTGGGCATATTCACCTTTGAACCATTGCAGGACTCGCACATGCTACCCAAGCTCTGCGTCATCCATACTGTAGCCCTATCCTTAAATACATTTTATAGGCAAAGATAATTTGAGGGACAAAAGAGAAAGGGCATATAATTAGGCCTAGAGTCAGCAAACTGGGCCAATAACTCTTAGTTAAAACACAAGCATGCCCATTTATCTGTGTTGTTCTCTTAGGGTTTCTCACTGTAGGGGCAGAACAGTATACCTACCAAGCCCAAAATACTTAGTATTTACCAATTGACCCCTGGCCCTTTATGAGAAAAGTTTGCTAATTTCTCAGCTAGGCTTTCATAAAACACATTTTTAAGTTTTATAAAAGAGAACTAAACCAAACAAAAAGATCCCTCCGATATGTGTCCTGGTTAATGGGACAGTTTCCCCATTTATTTTCTCCACTTTGTTATTCCTTTGTTGTATTTTTCTTCTTGTCAGTTTAGTCTTTATTTTAGACTCATTCTTTCTTAACTCCTTATTCTTTTTGTAGACAAATCTGTGTTGAATGCAATGAGTTGTCTTTTAATTATTTTGATATTTTAAACTCATGGAACATTTTAAACACAAAAATACGAAGAATTTCTATAGTGGACCCTCTGCCTGTGTTACTTTGACTCATTTTAGTTAGCATTCATCATGATACTACTCTTGTTTCCTATAAACCTCTAGATAACTTTGCCAGGGTTATCTTGAATTTTTTTTATTCAATTTTAAATTCCAAATTGTAGAATAATTATTTATATAGTAAGAGCAAAGGATGTTTTTATATGTTAGTAATGTTTTGGTTTCTCCATGTAGTTTCCTGGATCTCACTCTGTAGACCAAGCTGGCCTCGAACTCACAGAGATCCGCCTGGCTCTGTCTCCCAAGTGCTGAGATTAAAGGCATGCACCACTGCCACCCGGCAGTAATGGTTATCTTAATATGAAATGTTCAAACAAATATAAGGAAAAGTTTTTTTCCTCTGTGTTTGAACATACTATCTCTAGAAAAGTTACGAATGATACCCCAAATTAATACTCATTTCTTATTCTTAATCTGTTGTACTAAAATGTTGTCTGGTTTGGGTATTTTTTCAAATGTGGAATGTTTCTATTAAATTATTCTCATCATATTATATATTATGTATTATGTTTTGTTGTGTTTCATTTTTAAAAGGAACCTACACATTGTGAGGCTAACCCTGACCTGATCTTTGAAGACATGGAAGTTATGACAGACTTTGAACTACATGTACTTTGTAAACAGTATCGACACATTAATAATTACCAGTTAGACATGGATTTGATCTTAGATTCTGGGAAATTCCGAGCCTTAGGATGCATCTTGTCTGAGTTGAAACAGAAGGTATTTAAAAGGATGACTGTCTCTGTATCTGCCCAGCTGAAGTTTTGAAGCAGAGAACATTAGAAAGAATGAGTCTCCTTTTGTTGTTGTCCCAGGCAGTTTAGTGTTTAGAATATTTGCTTTACATATCTTTCTTTCTGTAGAACTTCAAAGAGAATATAAAAGTCAGATTAAATCACATGTGTTAATTTCTTAAGTATTAATTATCATTTCAAAGGTAACTGATTTCTTCAAATGATACTGCAATTTGTATGAAATAGCTTAAATTTTCAGTGTTAATGTCCAAACAGTTATTATGTAGCTGGGCTCATTGAATGATGCTGTTTTATTATAAAAAGGAAATAATAATCAAGCCTTCAACTTAAAAACTGGCAGTTAAACTTCAATTACTGAAGTTCAGAAGTAAAGTGAATTTATCCATATACAAGGAAAAAATACATTTATCCTTGGTATCATTATTTGATTTTTACTTTAAAAAAAATTAATGAACACTAAATAATTTTATCATGAAGAATTTTCTGCAAAGTTGCCAAAAGGCTCTTTAAAGAACTCCTTATTTTGTAGACCTCAAGGCTTTAGGTAGTGTAATGGTTTTACTTTCCTGTTTCTAATCCATAAATGTATTTCCACAGGGTGATAGAGTTGTATTATTCAGCCAGTTCACCATGATGCTGGATATATTAGAGGTTCTCTTAAAGCATCATCAACATAGGTACCTCCGATTAGATGGAAAGACTCAGATTTCAGAAAGGTTGGTATTATTGTCAGACACCACATTTGTGCATCTGCTAGCATTTTTTTTTTTTTTTTTTCTTTTTGGTTTTTCGAGACAGGGTTTCTCTGTGTAGCTTTGTGCCTTTCCTGGAACTCGCTTGGGAGACCAGGCTGGCCTCGAACTCACAGAGATCCGCCTGCCTCTGCCTCCCGAGTGCTGGGATTAAAGGCGTGCGCCACCACCGCCCGGCAATCTGCTAGCATTTTTAATGGAGAGAACATTTCATAGAAATTTCTCGTTATAAGTTAGTTTCAGGCTATGTTATTTCAAATTGTTACGGGGTATGTGTGTGTGTGTCTTGTTTTCCTTTAATTTTTTTTTTTTTTTCCAGAATTGTATACAAGTATATTCTGGAAAACTGTGAGAATTGTATGTTTTTCATAATTTCCCCTTTTATGTTATTTTTATTTTTGCAGTGTTAGGGATTAAACCCTGGGCATTTCACGTGCTAGGCGAACACTCTGTAACCAAGCCATGGCCTCAGCCCTGAATTTTTCCCCTTTAAAAACTATTCATGTTTAAGGCATCTTACTGTTTAATCAACATTATTTTAAGCTCAGATTTTTCATATTTTGAAGGTTTATTAAACTTTTAAAAATAAAAGTTCTTGTTTGGCAGGAGGAGCTAACATTTGAGGCCAGCCTAGCCCCCGTGCCCACCCTCAACCCCCCAACCCCTCAAAAAACAAACCCCAAAACCAATTTTTACAGGTTTTTTAAAAAATGAAGAAAGTAGAATAATTTTTTCTAGTCTGTTTAAGTGGCATTTGTATCTTGGTTTATTTTTATCAGCTAGGGTGACTTTTCCCCCTGTATTAGTGTTAACAGTCAAAGTCATGACAAACAAATCCTGGGATGCCATTAGATCATGCAGTTTTGGTGTCATCTGGTGTATTGCTGTCTACTGGTAGCTGTCAGACTGCTGAGAAAGTTAGACTGGATGAGTATTCTTTAGCCAAATCCAAAGTACCCAAAAAATAAATAGTATTTCAATCAATCAAATGGAATGGTTGAACTGAAATGAGAGAGTCCTTCAGACATGGAGAGAAGAAAGTAGATGTAATGGGAAGAAAATGTGTGTATGGCCCCTAGGTTTGCTTTCCATGTGAAGTGATTGTTTTCAGTTCTACATATTTACCATTTAGTGAAATTGAACCTAATCCATTTGTCTTATAGGATTCATCTAATTGATGAGTTTAATACAGATATGGATATCTTTGTATTTCTCTTATCAACCAAAGCTGGTGGATTAGGAATAAATCTGACTTCAGCAAATGTTGTCATACTTCATGACATTGATTGCAATCCATACAATGACAAACAAGCAGAAGACAGGTGCCATAGAGTTGGGCAGACTAAGTAAGTATTGTCAGTTAAAATTTGGTTTTCATCACTGTGCTGGCTTGATTAGTACAGAGTTATTAGTATAGAATGTGTGCTGGATACTCTGTCTTTAGGTTTTATTTTTTAATCAATATACATTGATGCTGTCTATTATGTAAAATACTGTGTACTCACTCATTTTCTAGTAATTAAATTATCCTCCTACCTCCATCCCAATTAGTTCTACAGTTTACGGGACATGTATTATCAGTAGTGGTAGCCTATAATGCATCACTTGAGAGGCCAAAGCAGATTGCTACAAGGTTCAGGCCAGCCAGCCTGACCCTACAGAGCAAGTTCTTAGTGAGCTTGGGCTCCATAGAGACCTGGGCTAAAAATAAATCAGAAAAATATAAGACAATCACGCTTGTCTAGCAAATGCTCTATCACCAAACTATCTCCAGTTCCATTGTATGAGGTTTTATCAATAATTCTCAAAGCACACGTATTTTTCTGTTCTCCTGGATCAGTAGGAAAGGATGGATGTCTGGATGTTTTAATACTTCTAAATGCCAGTCTCAAGTAGTTTGAATAAAAGAAGTTAATTATGGGTCTGTCTTATTCACTGTCCTATTGCTGTGAAGAAACACCATGACCAAGGGAACTCTTATAAAAGAAGCATTTAGTTAGGGTCTTGCTTACAGGTTTAGAGGCTCGATCCATTGTTGTGATGGGGGGGAGCATGGCGGCAGGCATGGTAGACGTGGGTGCTGGAGTGGTACTTGAAAGTTCTACATCCTGGTCCATAGGCAGAGAGACACTGGGCCTGGTATGGGCTTTTGAAACTTCAAACCCACCCCTGTGACACACTTCCTCCAAAGCCACACCTCTTAGGCCTTCTAATCCTTTTAAATAGTACCGCTCCCTGGTTGTGACTCAGCATTCAAATCTATGAACATATGGGGGCCATTCTTATTCTCACCGTCGGAGTAATTTGCTTACTGTTCTTATTATTCTTGTTGAACTGTTAGAAATATTTATCTAAATAACTTTAGTGACCTATGGACATGTCATGTGTTTATTTTTAGAGAAGTATTAGTTATTAAATTAATAAGCCAAGGAACCATTGAAGAGTCCATGCTAAAAATTAACCAACAGAAGTTGAAACTAGAACAAGATATGACCACAATAGATGAAGGTAAGCTGTTTGTAAGCAGAAATGCTGATATTTATTAAAGTATAGATTACCAGAGATCTTAACTAGTTTGTATGATTTGGAGGACAAAATAGGAGTCGAGTACAACAGTAACTAAGATTTCTTTTGCCAGAATTGATAAAAAACACCTTGATTTTGAAAACATCTGTCTCTTCCATCTCGTATGATGGACACCATAATATCCCCAAAGTAAAATCAAGTTTGATCTATAGCTTCATTCACAATTTTATGATTTGTCCACTAAATGTGTAACATTATCAACTCAAAAGGTTGAAAACGTATTTTATAGTGTAAGTAACTTTAAGAGCCCTAATACTTAAATCATTTTATTTTTACTAGTAAATATTTATCAAAATAGAGTATAATAAAATACACTTAAAATTTTTAATGTCATTTTTCAGATTGAATTACTTGGGCCTTAGAAACCTCAAGTAAATGACTCCTTTCTATGCCACTGTTAAAAAAGATAATTTTAAGTTTTTTAAGTTTAAATGTTTTATTTTTGTGTATAGTTTTTAATGAGTAGTAGAGTCACATAACTTAAAACTGAAGAGATAGAAATGTGCAAATGGGGCTGGAAAGGTGGCTCAGTTGTTAAAAGTCCTTCTTAAGCTCATGAGTTCATCCAAGCACATTGGGGAGCTCACAGCCCTCCTCCCCTATGTGTTTCCTTTGTTCTGTGAAAGGTGTTTACCTGTTTGTTGTTTGCAGGAGATGCTTTATTTCTTGCCCATAAAGCTAAGAATACAATGTTATCCTTTTTTACTTTCAACTGTAATAATTGTATCTTTAGCTGTGGCCTGAGTTCATTTTTAAAAAGACACTGGGCCTAGAGTATGTGTATTCCTTCCTTCCTCTCACACAGAGTTCTTTTGCCCTGTGAATGAAGGCTTATTTGTAGATGAGTGTGTGTATTGACAGCATGGTTAAAGCATGATTCTTCTTAGTCTGTTTCTCTAGAGCTGGTCTTGGGCTCAGATTCTGCAGTTACATGTACCACCTGGGCACCTGCCAGTTTGAAATGCAGATTTCCAAATTCTCTATTGCACTTACCTGCTTAGGAACTCTGGTGATGGTACTCTGTAGTCTAATTCAACAAGCCTTCTAGTTGTATTAAGTGGAGAACCGTTGCTTTATGATAAAAATTGTGGGATTCTTTCTTAAAGCAACTGGTTAATTACACTTTTGAACTTTTATTACAGAAATTTTGATATAAAAATGCTGGAAAGATGGTAGGAAGGAAAGCTCACTGACTGACAGCTTTGATGGGTACAGTCTGTGCTTACTTTCCTCCAGCACTCAGGATTTTAGACAAATACTTTCTGAGTTGTTGCAAACAAGTGATTTTCAGATATAATCACATTTCCTGCTGAGATTTCTCCCAGTTGTCCTTTTAATATATTTTTAGTGAGATTTATTTACTTTGTTGTGTGAGTGTGTGTGTGTTTGTGTGTATGTTGTACACTGTGTTTGTGCAGTTTACACTGAGACCAGAAGAGGGCGTCAGATCCTCTGGAACTGGAGTTGTGAGCCATCATGTGGGTGCTTGGAGTTGAACCCAGGTCCTTTGGAAGAGCAGTGCTCTTAAGTGCTGAGCCATCTCTCTCCAGCACCCTTATAGTATTTTTATAGTTACTTTCTTTTGAAACTAGGGTCCTACTAAAGTTTACCCTTTAGATGTTACTTTGTTCTGTCTGTAGTATCTTTACTCTGAAAAGACACTCTTTGCTCTCCTTGCATTTCTTTAGGGTGGTACCAGGTAGTTTAGGACAAGTGTTAAAACTTGGTGCCATGGACTGTCTTCAGGTCTGTTGAATAAGCTTGGAGGGAAGGGGATCCAGGAACTCCTTAAGGGTTTGTCCGGTGTTCTGTGCCCTGCACATTTGTGTCTTTTACTAGAGAATACCGCAGGTGAAAGTGCTCTTGTAGTTTTGTGAGAGAAGTGATTCATTGTGCTTCATTTCAGCTGTGTAACTCATTAAGTCATTTGTAGTTTATGGCTGCACACGTCAGAAATATTTGTGACTTCACAGCTATGCCGTTGCCAGTAATTAGGAAATGAATAACTCAGTTGCATGGTTAGGGCAGGTTTTTTTTTTTGTTTTGTTTTGTTTTTTTGAGCTGAGGACCAAACCCAGGGCCTTGTGCTTGCTAGGCAAGTGCTCTGCCACTGAGCTAAATCCCCAACCTCTAAGGGCAGGTTTTTTTTAATGAGATGACACTGAAACAAACTGGGAATGAGTTATAGGTAGGAACTCACAAAAAAAAATAAAAATAAAAAAAAAAGGAAGTATGTCTTAGAAGCCTGGATATTTCTGTGTAACGTTTCACATCATTTTCTGACCTACAGCTGATGAAGGGAATATGCCAGCAGATATAGCCACATTATTAAAAACATCAATGGGCCTGTGAAGGGAGAACTCAGAAGTCCCGATTGATGAGGAAATATCAACTTGGTGCACTCAAGGACATTCACATCACAGTGACCATGGGGTTTATGAGCATTTGTAACTTTTTATAATTTCATGTTGCATTTCTCATAGTATGGACAGCTTTTTGCCACTAACTGGATTCTCCAGATATTCACATCCTGAAGATGTTGAATCATCATTTTACAAAGCAGTTTTCTGAATGGGGATTAGTTGGTGATTGTTTGTAACAAATATGCTAATGCTTTAGAAATGTCAGTATTTTTGTAATTATTTCTACCTCCAAATATATATATATATTGTCTTTCACTGGATAATGTGTGTAGATTTACATGTGCCTTATTTGACAATGCTTATGTCTTGTTTTTGCCTGTCTCATTTGAAGTTTTTATTATGTTAAAGAATGAAGCAGTATAGGTTGTTTAGCCTTCATTTTATTGCTATTTGAAGCAGATGTTCACCAATGTCAGTAAGAACTTAGCCTGAATTGAAAGGTGGCATTCCATCTACTAACATCCCCAGGTCCTCTTCCTACTTGTGTTAAGACACATTTCTTTTGGCTAGGCACTAAGTTGTTTTCCAGTGGGTAGTAACTGAAGCCTTTCTCCTGCGCTGTGGCTCATTCCTCCTCGTTTTCTTTCTGCACGTGTGTGCTCACTAACCGCCTGCTCTGGTGTGTGCTGCCATCTCTTTCCTCTCCCGCTTTTGCTTCTCTTGCTGTTGCCCAGTCACTTTGCTGCAGTTCTCCACATACTCCCTGCTACCATACACAGACCGGCAAGTGCTGGGGACGCCCTTCTAGGCCAGCAGAACAGGTTAACTTCAAGTTCCTTCACTTCAAAGGAGACTGCATGTGACTTCACGCTAAGGCAGCACTAGGTACTGTGTAGAAATAGGTCATTATAAATTCTTCTCAAAATATAATTTACCAGTTCCCAGGATTTCCAATACAAGACCACTGAAGAGAAGCCATTGTTCAATTCCGGATCAGTGTGGGTGACAACATGAAATTTAGAAGTAAAATTGTCTATATGATATTTCAGTCTTTATTAACTGTTCCTTTACATTTTGCCTGTCAGTCTATATTGCTGTTTTTATTATACACCAGATTCTTTGTACAACTTGTGAGTTTTATGTGTTTTTGTTTTTATTATGTAAATATCATTATAAATAAACTTATTTATAAATGAGAGATTTCTTAATTATTGGAGCTCATACTTTTCAAGACGTCCTGACTGCTAAGGTGCTAGGTAAGCTGTTAGAAGGTTAATAGGATCTTACAGTGCTTTTTTTTAGGTACCCAAGACTCGGAACTCCTGACTTAGTAGATACAGTTTTGATGCTGTATGAATATATCAGATATATCAGCACTACAGGGCTACCAGGAATCTGCAGGTGTCCGTGCTACCTCCTGATGACAGTACCCAGGTCACTTAGCAAGTTGTTGGGAAACATACCTCTTAAAGCCACGGTGAATTTCTTAACTTTTCTGTATGAATGTATCTCCCACAGTAGGCTCTTTTGTTGTGTTATATTCATATTTCTTCTAATGAAATGTAGTTGGAGTCTCCCTGTAATATTCTGTTATTATGTCTCGGGCTTAATAAAAATATTTGTGATCATTAAGTTGCATTTCACAACCTTTGTAATAGTTTCTAACCTTTCAATCCTTCCCCATAGAAGTATATAATATTGAGCAGAAATGGGGTCGTCTTGTGTTGAAGATATTGCTTGGCAATAAATTGGGATTTGTTACTTAGAATGAATCCTTAGATGTTCCTTCATTGGGCTGGTGCCATTAAATATCACAGCCCATTATTTACAGAAAGTATACAAAAGCCACAAGGTGTTAATATCATCACCAACTGAGGTAGGCATTTTATTGGCTTGTTTTTGGTTTTTTTAGACAGGATTTCTCTGTGTGGCCCTGGCTGTCCTGAAACTCACTCTGTAGACCAGGCTGGCTTTGACCTCAGGGATCCGTCTGCCTCTGCCTCTAGAGTGCTGGGATTAAAGGCATGTGCCACCAATGCCCAGCATGAAGTAGATTTTATTTTATTTTATTAGTACAAGTCACACATGGATAGTAAGTGTGTCTTATGTGTCTTGGACAGGTAACTTTGGCCAACAGGAATTATAGAGTGAAGGTGTGGATGGATCAGAAGATTGAATTTCCATTTGCACAGCACTTAAGCAGCCCATAAAGGAGAGATCTACCCTCAGTGGCTTCCTGACATTTAAAATTATGTTAAATATTGCCCTATAGAACATGCTGTGGATACATTTTTACACTTGAACTATGAATCATAGGAATATGTAAGACTATCTTGAGTTTCTATTTTTGCTAAGTATTGTATTCATTACTCTCCCTAAATTCTATTTCCATTAAAGACTATCTTTAATGGAATGGTATGTGGAAGGAAATGCCTATATATAATAGGCATTATTACCTTCCTTCAAAGCATTGTTTGAATATTTCTTTAAAGTTTTTTTTCTGCAGATAGTTTAAATCACATGCTGCCTACCTGTGCAATGAGATTCTTTTTTATTAGCAGCACCAATAACAAAATTTTATCCAAAAGATCAAGGTCCTTAGGAAATACATTTTGTGTTTGTGTATAACGTATAGTAACATGCAAGGGTTTTGCCTCCCTACTCCCGTACCCCCTGCAAATCAGAGAAGACTATTTTAAGAAAAGAACACACCTAGCTAAATAAGCACACCTAACTGGACGTGTATTTCCTTTCTTTCTCCCTATACTCTTTTTTTCTTCTCCCTCCCCCTCCCCCTCCCCCTCCCCCTCTCCCTCTCTCTCTTTCAGCATTCCAACATTATATAGTTTAAAATAGGGACTGAGGCATGACAGCAAAGAAACAGGAGGGAGAGTTGAACTGAGTTTAAAGGCAGCTTGGCCAGGTAGTGCACTCTAGCCACCCTGGAGATACCGAATGAGACCCTGTCCCAAAACAATACAAAACAGTCCTCTAGGATTATTTAAATAGTGCTAATTAGAAGACTTTTAAGAAAAAAAATTAATGGACAGAATCTGCCTGCTCTGATTGGACCAAGAGAACCTTGATCCAGTAACTGATGGAAGCAGATGCAGAGGTCCACAGCCAAGCACCAGGCTAAACTCCAGGACTCCAGTCGAAGAGGGAAGAGGGATTCTACAACAAGGGACATCAAGATCATGATGGGGAAACCTACAGAGACAACCAAACCAAGCTAGTGGGATCAAGCTACTTTAGATCAACAGTTTGGAGCCTCCCTGGAACTGGACTAGGCTGTCTGCATAAGTGAGACAGTTGTGTAGCTTTGGTCTCTTTAAGGGGCCCCCGGCAGTGGGATCAGGATCTCTCCCTGGTGCAAGAGCTGACTTTTTGGAGTCTATTACCTTTGGTCAGACACTTTGCCCAGCCTTGATGCTGAAGGGAGGGGCTTGGACCTGCCTCAGCTGAATGTACCAGGCTTTCTCATGGGAGGCCTTACTTTTTCGGAGGAAGGGATGGGGGGGAGGTAAGGTGAGGTGGAAGGCTAGGGGGGCAGTGGGAGGAGGGGGTGAGAGGAGGATCTGTGGTTGGTATGTAAAAATTTCTTAATAAAAATTATTGGACTTTACTTAATAATAAATGTGTGTGAGCGCATATGCCACAGTGCTTGAGGGGAGGTTGGAGGACACATAGGTAGACGTTAGTCTTTTGCTTCCATTACGTAGGTGCCATGGATTGATCTCAGGTCTTCAGGCTGGCCTCAAGTACCTTTATCCATGGAGCCATGTCACTGGCCCACAGAGGATTATGTGTGTCTCTGATTCCCAGCCACCATAAGGTAAGTAAACAGTCATTTTGCCACACACTGCCCACTGTGACATTTTGCTTCTCCACAGATCCAACCCAATGGAGCCAGCTAATCATTGGGCTGAAGTCTATGAGATGGAGCCACATAGATCTTTTCCTGTAAGCCATTTGTGTCACAGTTTGTCGGTGATTAAAAAGCTAACTAACACAGATTTTGGATTTTTTTTTTTAAAGAGGTCTCGTGTTCATGGTAACACTAAGGAGCAGTCTGATATTTTGATATACTCCTGTCCTGTACCTACAGCCTCCCAGTTAGCAACATCTGGTCTCCTATAAGCCACAGTTTGCTTTACAGTGGACTTTTGGTGTTCTGCATTCTGAGTCAGTTTATAAATGTGAGGACATGCGCCTGTCACTACAGACAGCATCCCACGGAATAGCTTGACTACCCCAGATCTGCCACCAGTCCTGCCCATGTCACCACTGACCTGGGCAACTTCTCATTCTCTTCATTGTCCTTTTTCCATCATTATATGTAGTTGGATCCTTTTTGTATAGGCTCCTTTCATTTGGCCCTGAGTAACCATACCTGATCTGTATGTACCAAAGTTTATTGCTCTATTTCCTGCTGAAGAGTTTTGAAGTTTTGACAGCTATATGTAAAGCAGTACCCAACACGCATGTTCAAGCTTAATGTGGACATGCATGCTTTCAGCTCATTTGGGTGAACTCCACGGTGTGAGACTACTGGTCCTGGTGGTCAAAGGACATTTGTTTTATGAAACTAGGTCTCATGGTGCCACCTTTTACATTCGGCCATCAGCCCTAGTTCCCATTACATCACTGCCTCTCCAATGTTTGTCTGGTGTCTGAGATTTTTACCATTCCAGTCTGCACAGCTACTATAATTCCCTGAAGCCATTGTGTTGGCACCCCTTCATGCTTGTGGCCACCTGCATATCTTCTGAGATGTCAGCTACTCGGCTGACATTTTAATCAGGATGTTCGTTTCCTTACTATTAACTTTTCGCAGTTCTTTATATGTTTTCCATAACAGTTCTTTACCAGGTGAATGTTGTGCACAAACTTTCTCCCAGTTTGTGGATTGCCTTCTCATTCCACTGGTTTCTGGGTTTTGCTGCAAAGGTCTATTGTAACCCACTGTCCCTTGTCTCTGGGCACCTAACTTTCTTTGTCACACCCCCTTTCTTTGTCAGTGAGCTGGTGAAGCCTCTTTGTCTACAGCCTCCTAAATTGTGGCAGTGCTGAATTCACAGTCAGCTTTTCCTGTAACTCCGCTTCTGTTGGGTTTGAATTAGGCTCCAACATCACTTTCCTTGGCTGTACTTTGATCTTTATGAGTTCCCTCTTTTTAGTACTCAATTTATGATATGCCAGACAAATGTGTATTTTTGGGAAACAAACACTTTGGTGTATACCTGAATAACATGTACAATGGTGGTCAGTGACGTGGTTAGCCACCGAGCATCATAGGCATTGTTTTTTAGTGTAGCAATTGGTTGATTGAAGATCTACTTGCAAAATCTGTATTTCACATGATTTCTTAGTTAAAATGCTGTGATAATTGACACATTAGCCAGGAAACTAGTATTTTAACTAAAGCATCCATGCATGTTGATAGTCAACGCAAAGCAATATGTATTGTGAACTGTTTCAATTATAAAAAATGTAAAGTCCTGAAAAAAGAAAATGCTGTAAACTAAATGCCTACAGAAATGACAAAAAGAATCATAGCAAGCAGAATACAACAGAGTTTAGTGGTAGTAAGAAGTGTGTGAATCATCTCGCAGGCTGATGTTGCTCTCATCTGGTGCTGTGCCTGCATCAGAGTTTGGTCTGTGGCCTCTTCTGTACCCAGGCAGCAATGGCAGGGAGAGCTTGGACTTTCTTCCGCAGTGACACCAGCTTGGGGTGGATGTCCAACAAGTCAGGCTTTAAGACCAAAAGTGTGGTGCTGCAGATATCCCAGTAGAAGTCTGCCCAGGTGACCTGCTTAAAAGAAAGCAAAGACTTGCTATTGAATATTTAAAAAGCTATCAGCACTCCAGAAATGAACTTCATGTGCTCAAGAAACATTTCCTTTCAGTTTCAAAACAACTCTTTGTTAGTAAGAAAGCTGACTGTGTGTGATAAAATTAGAAAGTGACAAGCAATGCAGTGCCCGGGGGACACTGAGGGGTACTGTCTGTGATGTATAGGTGCCTAAGACAGGCAGCTCACGACATGCAGTCCAGTGCTACACTGTTTGGAAGCCATGTCCCATCTCCACCAGTCTGGCAATATATTTTCACCTGATCTAACTCATAGATTTCCATCTGTTCCGAAAGTCCTTTGTAGGACAAAGCAGGCTCAGTCCAGGTGTGCACATGCCCAGTGTACATACTTTAACTCTTGTAATAGAGAAGAGTGTGCTTTTTTTTTTTTTTGTCACCACTGACAATTCCACACAAGAAAGACCTGCAAATAATCCTGTTTGGGAATCTGTGGTTATTCAATTCTGTTGTCTACCTTGTTTCTTTGTGTTTCAAGGTATAAGGGAATAAATAGTATATGGGTTATACCTTCAGGGTCTATAATTCCAAGGAAAAGATTTGGGTAAAATCCATTATCTTTGCATCCCATCAAGACAAGTAACTACATGGCTCTCTGGCCCTTAATGGAATACTGAAGTTGGCAAAGGTGAAGGGTACAGCCTTCCTTAAGCCTCGGTCAGCTGAGTGTTCTCCATTGTTAAGCTTTGTCTGTGGACTGGTACATGAGTTCCAGAATCACATTAGCAGAGTGAAATTTGCTTTGTTCACTTTTTAATTTTGGTTGTTGGGAGACAGTCTGACACTGTAGCATGTTTTACAGGAACCCCCTCTGGAGACCAGGCTGCCTGGTATTGTAGCATGTTTCCCCAAGCTCAGCTACAAAGTGGAATTTAAATGTGGACTAAACTTGCTTGTGTGTCCATAATTTACTAGAGCTGGTTGCTGGTATTTCACAAGTTTGCAGTCATCTAAGAGAAATTGCTGCTCAGAGGATTTACAGTTCAGCTAAGAAATATTTAAGTACCTACTGTGTGTCATACCCACATCTAGGTGTTGGGGATGGCAGAGAACAAGCTGGGATGCAATGCTCTCCTCTAATGCAGATTTATTTGTTTATTTGTAGTGCTGTGGGTCAAATTCAGAGTCTTCAAACACTGCTAAACCTCATCCCTAGTCTGGGATTTTGTTTTAGAAGAAAGCACTCAGACACACAGTGAAACAGGTGATGAAGGGAAAGTGGAGTGACTAACACGGGCAGGGGACCCTCTAAGAGGTGATGTATATTCAAGCCAAGTGTCCAGACAAGCCAAGCTTAGCAGCCATTACTTACCCGGGCGTGTGACGTGTCTAGTTCAGAGCACAGTGAAGAACAGAGAATGGGGGTGGAGGTGGTTGACAAGGGGATTTTAATAGGAATTAAAAAAAAATTCAGTTCCTAGAAATACCCAGAAAATAGGGAAGGGAGAGTCTAGAAAAGGCAAGTGGGAGGAAGTGAGGGGCTGTGCAGTGCGATGGAGACTGAGGAGATGCAGGGACAAGGTAGACTACTCAGAGTCACCCAAGCTGCAGACAGCATCCTTTTTCTTATCTTTCATACACAGTAGCCCCAAAGGCTGGGAAACTCCACCCACCACAGCACTGAGGTCAGTTAGATTTGCTTTGGGTGGAGTATGTTCCTGCTCCGAAAGCCCGCCTGTAGCATCTGGCTATCATCTCTCTGTGATATGGGTGGCTTCTGGTGGCCACTGGCTAGGCCCATTGCTTCTTCAGGGTTGAAAAGTGATGATGCCGAGTCTAATCCTCTCTTTATTTATGACTAGGGTACTTTTCTGATGAGAAACGTGTACTGCCTTCATAGGAAAGGTGAGAAACAAGCCTCTTACATTGGTGTCTGTTCTTGAGAGTTTTCATGGTGGGTTCTGTCTCTACAGCAAGCAAGGAGCTTGGTTGGGGGTTGTGTCATATGTTTGGATATGGCAGAGGTTATGGATATGGCAGAGGTTAAGTTCCTGTTTGTTTTGACTTGTTTGAATTTGCTGCTGTTAATGAATATTTAAACCTTCACTGCTCCATCTCTAGTCATTCTCAGGCTGCCTTCCGAATCCTTTTGATACGAACAATTACAAATGGTAATTCATTTGCCTCTAGTAGGAAAAAGTATTCATTAAATATTTCTTTTCTCAAATCGAGAATAAGTCATTTGTCCACAAATCCCCAGTTCCTTTCAGGATTTAGGAGACCAGAATCTGGGTATGAGGAATACTCATGATGACTGGATTATCTTTGTCTCCTTCTCTCCTACACCAAAGATCCTGCTTCTTAGTAACATCAGTGTGATTTCCAATTACTGCACTCCAGTGTACAAATCATAATATCATTAAGACAATACCAATGGTACCCAGAACTGCTAATAGTTCTGCCCAGAACTGCTAATAGTTCTGTCACTGTTGGAGCCAGGCCAGGAGCTCAGCAGGAGTGCAGCCATATAGTTCTACTGAAAATAGTGTGTGGGCTTGCTTTTCTGAGATTCCTATCATGAGTCAGATTACAGTGCCTTGCGTTAAAGGTAGTTCTCAGTCGTTTGTTGTTATTACGAGTACCATAGGGGCTGGGGAGATAGTTCAGTTGGTAAAGTGTTTGCTGTGCCAGCGCTGTGAGGAACTGAGTTTGAGCCCTTGAATTCATATACAAAAGCTGGGTGTGGTGTCGAAGGCTTGTGATCCCAGCACTGGGGAGGCCAAAGCAAGAACAGCCCTGAGGTTCACGGGCCAGCTGGCCTCTCCTGACTGGTGAGATCCAGGCCAGTAAGGGATCCTGTCTCAGACAACAAGGTGGACAGTGTCTGAGCAACAATGTCTGAAGTCAACCTCTGCCCCCACATCATACACACACAGATCCCCACACAAATGTGCACATGTGCACACACGTGCATAGAATAATGAAATAAGTAGCCTTTATATACTCTGATGCATGTGATATAGATTTATTCCCTTTTGATTCTTAGGATAACTTTTAAAAATTATTGAATATAACTATATAAAGTACTTCATGGACTCCAGGTCAGATCTGTGTACAAAATTAGTTTAGAGAAGTTTAATATTTTTTTCCCTCTCTCTCTACTGTAGTTTCTGTAGTTATCTGCCACCCCATTCTTTCTTCTTTCCTTTTTGAGACAAGGGCTTATGTAGCCCAGGCTAGCCTTAAACTTGCTATGTAGCCTCCCATGTGCTGTGATGCCAGGTATGCACTATCCTCCCTTGTCGGGAGCTGTGCAGCCTGGTCTCGGATCAGCATATGACTACCTGAATAGTGGGTTTCCCCTGGGCAAGGCACCCGTGGAAACGGACTCTCACTTGGCAAGGACCAGGAGTCCACAGGACAGTGGGACAGCATAGGAATTTGTGATATTCGTGCAGCTTGCAGGTTTTTCTCTCTCTCGTTATATTGGTGATTCTTTGGGCTGTTTTTAGTTTTACTTTGTCAGTCACACATGCAATAGCGGTAATTTTCCCTGGAAATTCTGCTCTTTCTCAAATATTTCCCCTAAGAATTTAACAGGGGGCTAATGCTTCTCAAATTTCTTATCTGGAGTTACTAACTACAACTTCCAATCCTGGGACCTTTTCTGACTCAACAGAGACAGTTAGGTACATATGAGAAAACAACACTTGGAACATTAACCATGTCTCACAGTTCTGGAAAGGAGAGCAGGGCATGCATACAGAGATAGGGGAAAAGCCTCAGGCATACATATATAGTGCCAGCAGTCGAGAGTAAGTTCCCTGGACACCAACCATAGAATCTTTGGTAGGATCTGGTAGGCTCCAAGAGTAAAAAAATAAAATGTAAAATGTGAGATGGATAGATCCATCTTTTTCATCCAAAGGAGCTAATATTGGTGGAAGAAGTATGGTATAGTGAGATGGGAAAAGAGTGCTTTATCAAGGTCTGCCTTTCACAGAGAGATTGAGACATGGGACCCTCTTGTAGAAAAGGTAGCTGTATAAAAGCATATCTTGCAGACATGAAAGAATTGTTTGGGATTAAATATTGTTGTCCTTAAAGCATTGTGCCCATGTCCATTACTTTTTAACTTTGTAGCCTCAGTAGTTGCCAGCTGACATAAGCGCTGTGTGAGTTAGTTAAGACTGCAAAATGCTGAACTCTGTGTCTAGAATAAGGCTATGTAGGGGATGGGAAAGCGTATTTGGGGAAGCGTAAAGGGGAACAATGGGGACTTTCATAATGATCACAACGTATTCCTTGGGTTGTGTGTATTTCTTAATGTAAAAAATAGAAGCCAATAATAAAGCTGTTCAGGTAACCCTGGTAAGAAAAACTCTTTAAATATAAATAAAAAATGGCCTCAGCTATTCTGGGCCACTTGAGTGCAATCCACTTGGTCAGAAGTTTTCCTTGCACCGACAACCCTTCCCCATCTCAGGACCTGAACCCGAGCTGAGACTGGGCCCCGGCAATGCCTGGCTAGGATAACGTTTTGCTCAGTAAGTTTTTAGTTTATCATCTTATCTAAATATAATTGCTGATATTTTTAACGATAAAATGTACTCACATAATTACCAATAAACCACTCCTTGTCCCCTAAGTATGTGTCCAAATCTTTCAGAAGAAGAGGTGCATGACATGTGAGCAACTCCTTGAACGTCTGCTCCTAGAAGAGAGCAGATATCCTTGTGAATGGTGAGAAAAACAAGTATAATTGGAGCAGCAAGTTAGAAGGAATGAAAATAGATATGCATTTGTTTCTTCGTAGTTATGATCTGATAGAGACCCAGGCCTGACTCAGTCATTTATTACTCAAGTTTTAAAATTACACTTGTGTAGTTTTAAATTGTGTGTGTGTGTGTATGTGTGTGTGTGTGTGTGTGTGTGTGTGTGTGTGTGTTTGTGTGCATACATGTGCCACAGAGCCTGTGTGGAAACCAGAAGACAACTTTCAGGAGTCAGTTCCCTCTTTCTATCATGGGAGTCCCAAGGATCAAACACAGGTCCTCCGGCATAGCAGCAATCTGAGCCATCTCACCAATCCTATTACTTGTTTTAAAATATTTTTGTCACCAGTTTCATTATGTATTTTCATTGCCTGTGGTATTATGTTTCACAGGAAATTTTCATACAGACATTTTATATACATGTATTTATCTGTATACACACACACACACACACACACACACACACACACACACCACATTTTCTGCATTCATTCCCTATTTTAGACAGGTAGTTTCTATCATTTGTCGACTGTCAACAGTGCCACCATAAACAATGATGAGCAAGTGTCTCTGCGCTGTGTTGATGTAGTGGCCTTTAGTAAATACTCCAAGAGGTACATAGGCAAGTCATGGTAAATCGGATTTTGGTTTTATGAGAAAGCCCCATGAGTTTTCATCTTAGTTTATTGTAATGAAAGATAATTGTATTTTGAGATTCCTGAAGTCCACTTTTAACACAGGGCCCTTAAAGCTATGTATCTTAAGTGAAGGGAAGTAGGTGTGCTACATTCTGTGAGGCTGGGCACTCACTTTGTGTTTCTCCCCTTATTATCACACCTAATGGGTATAATAGGCCATGATGAGTCACAACACCCATGGCGCCTTAGCATGAGCATTGTGTGCCATGCACATCATATATAGGACATACCAACCCTATCCTTTTGACAAGTGAAGTGCTATAAGCAAATACTATCCTGAGAAAGGAAGAGAAATGCGTGGCACCTGTAAAACAGATGCCTCCTTTATTACATATTTGTTTTATTGAGTCTGAAGACCAAGTAATTTATTCATAGCCTCTTTCTTGCTGAGAAGTGTGTGTGCTTTCTGGATATGGTGGTGCTGCCTGTGAACTCATCTCCCTGGGAGGCTGAGGACTGTAAGTTCTGGGCAACATAGCAAGGCTCAGTCTCACAAAATAAAACGAACATTAACAACAACAAAGAGCTGCTCTGGAAATAACACTTTCGGGGTTAGTTTGTGTCAGATATGAACATTAATTAGTCAAGGCTAGCCTGGATCTTCTAGACAAATATACACAGTAGGGAGCTTCATGGGCAGGATCTGGCTGCCAGAAAGCTTTGCGAAGGCCATGTGTACTTTCCAATGGTCACATCCACACTGTTGGGTTCAAATAAAAATTTATAATACCCGAATTAGTGATCACTCCTTTAGCTCAGATTTTCTTTATAATTAGTTGGATTATTTCCAACTAATAAATTTAAATTACTACATGTAGCATAATCACTTCTTAAGGTTCATTTTCAAATAACAGAAAGAAGAAATTTAATAATTGCATCCTTTGTTTTTAGGTGTGTGTATGTGTGTGTGTGTGTGTGTGTGTGTGTGTCTAGCCCCATAAGTTTCCTGTTCATTGTAGGTGGCCACTCTTGGACTTGAAGGAATAAGAAATTTCTGGTCTTCCTTCAGAAAAGTTGTGAGCTAGGTTTTGTGCTTGAGAAGGATGTTAAAGGTTGTCTGTTTCTCACTATCAATGCCATTTGGTGTTGAAATCGGAATATGAGGATTACCTCTGTTCTGTGTATCTCCCACCTCCACACTGCTTTTCAGGCAAGGAAACAAATGTAGACACATTGGGTAGCCAAATGATAAATACTCATAATAAATTCAAGGGCAGTCCTAGTGACGAAAGTTCAGAGACACATTGTTTCATTTAATCCTTTAAAATTGGAAGTGGGCTTTTAGCACAAATACAGACATATTAGCAGTTGTTGTATCTCTTGCATTTCTTCGAGCACATATAATGACGATATTTTCAGTGATACTTGTGTGGCAACCCACACCTGTAATCCCAGCACTGTGGAGGCAGGGGCTGGCTGGAGGGTTGCAAGGCCAGTCTGGGCTGCATGGCAAGACCCGGTCTCATCAAAAAGAACGTTGTACTGCCTCCCATCTCGCTGCAGTTATTTTGAGTTTGAAATTACCACTTCACCACAAGGTGGCAGCAACGGACCCTGCTGCCCAAACAATGCAAAAACAGAAACTTTTTGTTGATGGCTTAGTCCGTAGCTATTATCAGTGCCTCGGCAACATTTTCTTTTGCATAATTTGTTCCTGAACCTGAGTTTCTATGTCTTCTGAACCCGGTTTGAGATATGTAAGAGCACTGACCACTGTGTTACTCACAAAGCTGGAGTATTTTATCACCAATGGCCAGAGATACTGTCCTCTGGGATGTGTCCTAAGTCCTGGATCCTTAGCCACAGAAAATAGAAAAAGGCAAGACAAGATGGTGGCAGACTGCCTAGCAATGAGGTCTTTGGCACACTGGACAAAAATCTTTATACACTTTCTTTTTATATTAGGGAGCATGATGTATTTGTCTGTGTGTTTATAATGATGTGTAAAATAGATGTCACACCTGACAAATATAAGGGCAAATTAGCACACTCTATAACATCTTAATAATAGCTGATGTTTAGTAAACACTTTCCACCTTGTCATATCTATATACACTGTCACCAAATGCTCTCAACATGCTTCGAAGGAGAGTCCCGTATATCTGTACTTCACACTCAGAGTTCGAACTGTGCAAAGGGAATTGTTGGTGGTAAGAAGGCAATCTGATTCAAACCATCACCAAACTCCAGAGCCTAAACATATTGTGTGAAAAAGTCTTTTTTACCTTTATGTCGTCAAAGCTGAGCTTTTCATTACTTTGTGCTCTTCTCTCTCTCTCTCTCTCTCTCTCTCTCTC
>CABHPP010141381.1:0-36911 GCA_902168425.1 Peromyscus attwateri | reverse complement strand
ACACTGTAGAGCACACTGTGACGGGCACACTGTGTGGAGCACACTGTGTGGAGCACACTGTGGAGCACACTGTGACGGGCACTCAGAGATTGCAGAGGGAGGCTTTGCAGAGACCGCCAGACACGTGGCCAGCAGGACCACTACTAAAGACAGAGTAGTCATTTGGGAAAGAGCCCGACAGCTGTGGGAACAGAGGGTGAAGGGAGGTTGTGCACACTGCCCTGGATGTTGCTTAGACTCCCCTGTTCAGTCTGATAGTGTCTTAGACCCTGGGCTAGCTCAGCAGCCAGCTGTTGCCGTGGAGCAGATACGGAATTGCACCATTGGCCCACTGGAAAGAAGACTAGATTTCAATCCACACCTTTCTATCCTTCTTCCTCAGTTGTACTGCCTGGCACATGGACTAGCACACAGCTCCCTTTGAACAGTTTTTCTGAAAACACTGCCTCCCATGTGTGCGAGCAGTGCCACTCAAGTCCTCTGGAGAAGCTGTGTATCTGTTGGTTTTGGGGTTTTTTTTTTTTTGTTCGGTGTGTGTGTGTGTGTGTGTGTGTGTGTGTGTGTGTGTGTGTGCCAAAGCACACTGTTGTGGAGGTCAGACGGCGACTTTCTGGGTTCCGTGGGTTTCAGAGACTAAGCTGAGGCCATCAGGTTGGTGTGCAGGTGCTTTTACCCAAGAAGCCATCTCACTGGGGCTCTCCAGCCCAAGTTGTACATTTCCAAGTTACCGAGTGACGAACATGTTGACGCCATTTGTAAGTTCCCTTTTTCTTTCTTCCCACCCCTTTGGCAGTCTCACATCCCGTCATTGCCTAAATATCCCTTCCATCATTTTTCTTTCCATTTTCATTGCCTCTTTCTTTATTCAAGACCTGTGCAGCATCCCCCAGGCTGGTCTCAGAGCAGGATGTAGATAGGATCCCTGTCTCTCATCTCTGTATTGGTCAGGTCATGTCTATACACTGCAAAAGAAGCCCATGGCTTGACTTGCCTGCCTGAACCCCTTAACCACCTGGAGACTTCCAGCTGCAGCTAAGAGCAGAGGTGCCGCTGAGAGCCGTGGGAACTAGGCCCTACAGCAGCCTGGGTTCAACCCTGTCCCACCAGGTCCTCACCCCAGGTCTACCAAGTCACTGTCTTATTTTTGATTGTGTTGTCTCTGACCTGAAGAAACGCTAGCTCAAAGAACAGTTACTAATATCATCAAACAGCATGTTCTTTGTGGTAGGCCTTGGCGCCTGCCATGGGCTCTCAGAACAGGAGAGCCCTTCCTCTTCATTCACTGATAACACAGCAGTTCCTTCCAGAAGCATACAATTCTAGAATTAACAAAGCTTTCCCTCAGGAGTCACATGACTTGTACCAGATTGGATGCAGGGGAAAGAAGCCGATTCCCCATGTACAGTGGCTGTCTCAGAACATTGTAGCAGATAGATCCTGGTTTAGAAAAAATGCGCATGAATCCTGGCCACAGAGTATGGACATTCTAACCAAAGTGAGGCTGTCAGGTAGTCACCTGACACATGCCTGGCTGCAGACATGAACTGCACACGGACGCTTACTGCCACCAGAGTGTCATGTCTACAGGTGGTGCTCCACTGGGGTGCTCCACTGGGGCCCTTTGTGGAGGCACAGGAAGCAACTGCTCAGTTTCTCTATATTCTGCCCTGAATTTCAACAAGATTATAAATATAGCCCCAGATCAACTAACTATACACCTGGCGAAGTTAATTGAGCCACGCTCACCAACCATAAAATCAAATTATGAGTTAAATCTATTGACTCAGAAATGTATTTTGAGATGATAGTCTACATGCTGCTATCAAGAGAGCCAGGCTCATCATATAAAATCAGGGAAAAATTAAAGAAGGGTAAAAAGTGTCTTAAGATCCTGATTACAAGATTACGTGTGGATTCAGAATGTGTGAGCAAATTAGGGTGCTCCTCCGGGAGCTGTCTGCACATCAGCCAGATGCAGGCACAGAATGCCTGGTCTTAGAAGAGAAAAGGCCCTCAACACCAGTGGATGGGGGAGGGGAGTTTCTTCATGGTTCAGATAGCTAAAAGGATTGGAGCTCTCAATCCCACAAATACCATGTCATTAACAGTGATAGTTTTAGAAGCACGGCAAAGTTAAGAGTTAAAGTACTTAAAAATAGTGTGTGCATGGCATACAGTGTGTGTCAGTGTGCATGCATGTGGGAGTGTGGTGTATGTGTGTCTGGTCACGTGTGTGTGTATGGTGTGCATACAAATGTGCCTATGTATGTGATGTGTGTGTGTGTGTGTGGTATCTGCACATGTGTGCAAGCATACATATGTATGTGAAGTCTTGTGTCCTGCTCTCTCACTCTCTGCCTTGGGACATGTCCCTCACTAACCCTGGTGCTAGGATGGGGGCAGAAAGTCCCAGCTACCCTCCAGCCTCTGCTTCTCACAGGGTTGTTGCTGGAGGCCTCTGGTGTGGGTGCTGGGATCTGAACTCAGAACCTGGTGCTTGTGCAGCCAGTGTTGTTACCCACTGAGCCATCTCCTCAAACCCTAAAATATTTTTAATAGAGAAAAGGTCATGTTTGTGGAAAATAGTTCCCATGCCTGCTTCTCTGTGGGAAGGGACTCGGCCAGCAGAACAGCTGAGAGCCTGCAACATCTGGAGCCGGGCAGGGCAGTCCGGGGACCATGGCCTGCTTCATAAAGAGCCACTTTGGAGACTGGAAGAGACAGGGACTGACAGACACCAAAAGATATTTCATACATAACAATTTCCAGGTGGAAAACTGGAAGTTTGTAGATCTGCCTCCGGAGGGGTTTCTTTGTCTGTTAATACCAGGTCAGGACCTGGATCCGATGGAGCCATGTGGCACTGAGTAGAAAGAAATTAACCATGTTCTTCTTTTCATCAACTGTGTAATAAAATATTAAATAAAACAGAATAAAGGGCTGAATATATTGGCATATAATATTGTTAAGACTAAAGAAATCAGAAAGACAAAGTAATTGAATCTGTTTCCACTGATTGATTTTTTTTTTTTAATCTTTTTTACTGTGGTAAAATATGTGTAACAGAAATTTACCATTTTAACCAATGGCATCCACATCCACATCATTAGTATAACCATCACCACCATCCACCTCCAGAACTATCATCATCCCGAACAGAAACTGTCCCCGCTGAGCACCGGCCTCACTCTGTCCCGCAGCTCCTCTGACACTGCTTTCTGTGTGGGGAGCTCGGCCACTCCAGCCACTTGTTATGCAGTCTGTCGTCCTTTTGTGTGTACTGTCTTAGTGCACTCCCGTGTTGCGGTAGTGGTTTTGTTTGTTGCAGTACTGGGTATTGAACCTAGGGCCTTGTGCATGCTTTACAAGAGGCTTACCACTGAGCTACATCTCCCCGACTAGGTAAACCTTAAGGGCTCTACTATGCTCTAGCATGTATCAGTCACTTTTCTTTTCCAGACTGGTGACACTCCATTGTATTTGTGGACCATGTTTTGTTTCCTGTTATTGCAGAGATTTGTTTGTGTTTTCACTCTGAGACCACCCATGGAGTGGACCATAGAGTTTTCTGGCCGACTCAGAGGAGATCAAAGGCTGCAGAGAATAAGGAGGGGCTAAAAATATGCTAAAAAGATTCCTTTTTTGATAGGAAAGGTGGAGAAGAGGGTGAAGTGATCTTTGCTCCATCCCTCTGTGGATCAGTCAGGTTTACTCCCTAATATTTGACTCCCAAGCTTTATTGAATAATAAAACATATATAAAAGAAGCTACAATACCTGTTCATCTGTTGACAGACAATTGTTTACCAAACACGCACTCATCTCCCCACTTCCAGTTCTCTTGGGTATATACTCAGAACTAGAGTAGCGTGGTAAATCTGTATGTGACTTCCTGAAGAGCCACACCCCTGCCATCCACAACAGCTGCCTCATCTTGCATTGTCACCAACAGCAGCAGGGAAGTATGAGGAGGCACCTCTGGGGACTGTCACTTTGTGTTCTCTGGTGTTAGTGGTGGTGAGCACGTGCTCTTTATTGACTGCATATCTGTCATATGTACACGTGTCTGTTCACGTGTTCACGTGTCCTGGATGGTGGTTCTGCCCTGAGATGCAGGGTTTCCTCGGTATGCTGGGTGGTCAGCAGATGTGTGATTGGCAGATTGCTTTCCGAATTCTGTGGGCTTCCTGCTCGCTATCAGCAGTGCCTTTCCATAGAAGTTTTAGATTCTTATGAATCTATTTGTCTGATTTTCTTTTGTTGCCTGTTTTTGGTATTAAGCCCAAGAAAGCATCATTGCTAAATTCAGTGTTTTTTTGTTTGTCTGAGTTCTTGTGTTTAGGTCTTTGTGAGTATTTACTTTAACTGGCTGGTGGTCTCACCTCTGGCTAGTGACTGAGTAAGAAAGGGTTGGTGAGACCTTTTTCTGGCTGCCTTTTTGTCCGCTGCAGCTCCCAGCTAACTCCACATCAGATGAGAGCTCCACAGCTAACCCATCCCAGTGCTGACCTCAGTCTCCAGGTTAGACAGTGTGTGGTTCTTGTCAGCAAGACGCTAGAAATTAACAGTGTCCTTTCCATTGTCATAAAGGAAGTAGACCGGATGAGGACGAAATGTGCTTAGTGTTCCTTCAGAAAGCACTTACACAGATGCCAGTGAAATGGGAAGGTCTGCTGGGCTCTGCAGTTGAGAGATGAGTCCAGGTAGATCCTTAGCTTTTGTAGCAGCTCAGCTGGGCATTCTGACAGGCTCTAAAGAACTGTAATTCTGCCCAAGGAATGGAGAATGCCCAAATGGGCCTTGGAGTCACTGGGTTTCCAAGATGGGCAATTAGTATGCAGTTAGAAGTATGGTGAAGGGAACCCCTGACCAGGCCCTGGGGCAGGGTTTAGAAGAAGACCCCTGTAGTGGAAGGAGCTGAAGGGGAGGAGAAGGCATGCTCCATGCAGAGATGGGAGCATAGCACTGGACTAGAAGTGGGTGTCTGAGAGTATCGTTCTTAAAGAGTGAGAATACATTTTTACAGTGATGAAGGCAAAGTTTTAGTTGACTTTGAAATTTATAAAACCTGACGTTGTCAAGCTTCAAAAACAGATCAGTTCTAGGTGTGTTTCAGTCATTAACTCACAATGCTCGTGTATGTAACCATATATTTAATTATTTACAGGTTTTATAACTGCCTACAACATGCTATGGAAAGAAAAACCATTTCCAACTCACAGTCTGAGATCAAAGAGAAAAATAATCCACTTTGTACTCATAAGAATAAAAGGAGCCAAGGAAAAGCACGTGAGCCATCTGTTACTGAAGGCAATGAAACGGAACTGGAAGGCACCGATGGCCTGGGAATCAGTGCTCCGTTCTTCCTGGAGGATGACTGAGTTTAGCACTGACTGTGTCCGACACACGTTATAAAGCTACTCTCTAGAAGAGTGCCGTGGTTGCTGAATGTATCAGCCCTTGGGGGGCAAGAGCTAATTCCTCTCTGTTTAGAGAAACTCTTAAGTGTAAATGGCTTTTCACAGTAGTTTTGTGTATGTCTGTGCTTGGCTCCATTCTCTTTATTCAGTCTGGAACTTCAGACCACAGGATGGTGCCACCCATACCAGGATGGACCTTCCCTCCTTGGTTAAACCTGTCCAAAAGCCCAAAGACACCAGAGGTTGTCTCCTGGGTGATTCTGAATCTCCTCAAACTGACAAACTGTGACAAGTCCAACCTTGGTCAGTCGGATGCCCAAACACATTACTTTTTTCCATCTTATTAAGATCTATTTTATTATTTTTAGTTATATGTATGAGTGTGGATATGTATAAGTGAGCACAGTTGCCCACGAAGGTCAGAGGTTTCAGATACGCTGGGGCAGGCAAAGGTGAGCTGCTTACCACAAACACATCCTTCACACCATAGGTGATTCCAAATGCTGGCGAGTTGACAACGAAGGTTAGCCGTAACGGTCAACTCTATTGTTTTTAAATAAGTGAACCCAGCACTCTGAGGACTCACTGCTAACACACTCACGACAGCATGAAAGAACATCATGGTCAGAGGCTGACAGATCTGCACCGTAGGTTTCTTGTGGCTTATTGGATGAGCAGGGGCGTCTGATACTGTCTACCATCTTCACACTGCTCACTGCTGTTTGCTCTCTGGTGCATGGCAGGAAGGCCTGGCGCCCTGTGCTGCCATGTGGCTTGAACCTTGCACAACTGTGGCACTCTTGAAGCTGTGCAGCTGCGCATTAAGTGTAACGCTTGTACAGCTCCCCTGCCAGGTAGGGGATTGGGACAAGGAAAGGAAACTTAGCGTTTAGAATGCCTGGGGCTTGGCTTCCAAATTACTGAATGAAATCTGAATGATCTGCCAGGCACATAGGCAGAAGGGGTGACCAAACAAGTGAATGGGGACCCTAACACAGAGCAGTGGGGCCGGCATGGGGCAGGGCACGTGCCTGCCGTGATGCGCCCTGCAGGTTTAACAGGAACTAGGAGGAAGTCCCTGCTTTCCCAGGCCAGGGCAGCCATTCACTCCCAAGGTTTGAATCCTCCACACTACACAAGTAACTGGTATTCTAAGAGAAAGAAAGAGACAAAAGTCGGGCCTGATGAGAAACAGGGAGGGAAGAGATGTGTTTGTGGTTCTGAAGTTCTGAGCCAGTGACCACAAACTCTCAGCCAGGCGGTCTCCAAGCAGATTGTTTGGTACGTGGGAAGATGTTTCTTCTAATTGGGTCAAAGTTTAAAATAGAATGAGCTCACAGCTGATATAAAAATGCATCTCTAGGGGGTTTTGTTTGTTTGTTTGTTCACCTTTAATAGGAAAACTTGGCTTGTAGGAGGCACACATCCCACGTGATACTCCCATCAGTCAGATTCTCACTATAACTTCTGAAAACGCTGTCGTCCAGCTCACCTCGGACCCTCCGCACTGCTCTCTGACGGACCCAGTCCAAGTGGGACACCTCATTGTTTGGTCCCTGCGGGATCAGTCTGTGGTAGGAACTCCTGGATAGACATTGGGGAGAAGTGAACCGTTACTGTGATAGTGTGTCATGGGACAAAGAGATGAGGCTGGGACCTGCTAAGATTCTATGCAAGATCAAAATGCCAGGCCCTTTGTGCAAGGATGTTTGGGAATCTGAAGATGGCTACCTACCACTAAGAATAAAATCAAGAGTGAGACTTTTTTTTTTTGAGACAGTATCTCACATATCCTATCATTGTCTCTAGTTCGTGCATATACGCAGGACTACACCCAGTGTATGTGCTAAGGACCAATCAAACCCAAGGCTTCTGTGTACACTAGGCAAGCACTCTACGAACTAAGCTACCTCTCACACCACAGAGTGAGACATTTTTAACATAGGCTCCTGCACAGCTCACACACCCAGGAGGCCAGCTCTAGATAGTAGGTGGGTGCGTTGAGCTGCAGAGGAGAATGGGTGCCTTCCCTCTAACACAGCGATTTAACTGTCCTGTCCTCATTAGGAAAGAGGCAGGGCATTGGTTCCTGGAATAAGCATTGAAGAACTGAAAATGCCCTTTTGTGATGAAGGGTAGAAGTGATTTCAAACTAACTGGAGATGGGGAAATATATCTAACACTACTATGTAAGGTGCATGCTAAAAATATACTTGTTAGAGTTTTTAGCCTTTCCAGATGAGTTTCGACTGTAACCTCTCCTTTTCCTATCTCACCGTGAGCTTTACTCATGTGGGTGTGTCCTAACAGGGATTCAAACAGCCACAAATGCGTGTGTCAAAGCCCAGTAGAGTAGCTTAGTTTCCTAGACTTTTATATGTTCCTTCCTTGTGAAGTAAGCCTATCTTCATTCAGTCAGTCAGTCAGTCAGTCAGTCAGTCATCCACTCCAGTAGACTTTATTTTTCACAGCAGTTTTAGGTTTACAAAAAGGTGAAAGGAAAGTGCAGTGTCTGGTGAATCCCAGCCTCCCCTTCCTTCTGGTCTTCAGTGACATACTCCTGTCACAGCAGATGAATGGATGTTGTGAGCTTGTTCTTACTCAAGGTCCATGCTTTATGCAAGTCCCCCTGGCCCCTCACCTCTGTTCTCTCCTCTTGGAGCTTGAATTCGTCTGTCCGCCACATTCTCTTTTCTCTCCAGTGTCTCTGCATCCCTCTCTTCCCTTTGGTCACACCCTCCCTGTCCTCACTCATCACCTTCCACTACACTGACTACTTCTTCCTCATCTGCCTGGCCTCCTAAGGTCCCCACTGCAAAGGCAATGCATGATGTGAGGATGCTCTATCAGAGACCATGCTAGGAGTGCTTTCCCTTTCTGCAACACTTTCCCCGGATCCCTATTGATTTTGTTAACACAAACTTTTCATACATCTATGTATCACAGAAACAACTTTCTTTTTTGTCCCAAAGAAAACTATTTCTTCTACACTACTTACAATCTTTGCAAAAGAAAGGTAAAACCTATCTCAATGATCAAATGTTTAACTTTACATTTATATATGTTCAAAACAATTACATATGTTTAATTATTAACTCATTTTCCTCATAAGTATTTATTGAGCAGCTACTACATATCTGTTAGAACAAGACAGAGTCCCCTCCCACCCTTAAGTGACATCACCAAAGACTGTAGAGTGGGAAGGAGCACAGCTGTAATACCAGCACTAGCCAGGACAGGAGGATCACTTCAAGTTCAATGCCAGCCTGCTTTACATACTGAGTTCCAAGCCAACAAGCACAGACAGCATCGACAGCCTGTCTCAAGAAAAAAGAAAACCAAATCAAGGGCCTGTGGTACTTGCCAGGACCCTGTGCAGGGCTCTTGAGAAGCCTGCCCACGCTACTTCAGAATGCATTCTGCCCTTCCTGTCCCCCACATCACCTACCATCTCCTTCCTGTCCTTCAAATCACCTCCCATCTCCTTCCTGACCCCCACATCACTTCCCATCTCCTTCCTGTCCCCCACATCACCTCCCATCTCCTTCCTGTCCCCCACATCACCTCCCTTCTCCCCTCTGTCCTCCACATCACTTCCCACCTTCTTCCTCTCCCTGACATTACTCCCCATCTTTACCGAAGCACAATGTTTTGCTTAGACTCTGAACTGCACAGACCAAGTGGTATCTTGGTGGTTATGAGTTTCAGACATGGCCACCACCACCCTGCTAATGTGGACTTGTTGAGGAAGGAAGCACTATTTCTGTCATTTTGCATCCTCTGTCCTTGACATTGGTTGGTGTTCAGCAAATACTATGCTTTGATAAAAGTTGTGTAAGTGACTGTTCAATAGCTTACTATTTATAAACTCAGAGAAGCTTGATAATGTGATTAATAAAATTAAAGCCCTGAGCTAATTTGACCAGGTACAAGGTCCCTGGTTAGCTGCATAGGATTAGGTTGTATTTGTCACCCACTGAACATGCAGTCTCCTGCACAAGCTCATGTGTTTGAACCCTTGGGCCTTGGCTGCCCAGGCGTGAGGAGGACATAGACCTTTAGGTACTGGAGCCATGCTGGAGGAAGTGAACTACTGAAAAGGAGGATTTATAGATTACAATCAGGCCCTGGTTCCCACCCAAGCCCTCTACCCACTGGGTCCTGGGGTGAGAGCAGCTGCAGCTGAACAGTCTGTCATCATGAACTCTGCCAGACTTCACCATGGTAGACTGTATCACCTTAAACTATGAGCCAAAGAGGTCCTTCCTCCCTCAGGCGCTGCCTTCAGGCATCTTACCACAGTGCCAAGAAAATGACTAATACAGTTCTTCTGAAAGAATGACAGAATGTTCAGACCCTAGAATTCTTTTTTTTTTTTTTGGTTTTTGGAGACAGCGTTTCTCTGTGTAGCTTTGCACCTTTCCTGGAACTCACTCTGTAGCCCAGGCTGGCCTTGAACTCACAGAGATCTGCCTGACTCTGCCTCCCAGTGCTGGGATTAAAGGTGTGTGCCACCACCGCCCGGCTCAGACCCTAGAATTCTAAGGTATGCTTTGCAACTTAACCTGATATGGCCTTTCTGGTTTTTTTCAGTAACTCTTTTTAACTCTTTATATTGAGATAATTTCAACACTGAAGAAAAGCAACAATCATAAAAAATCTGCATACACCTTACCTAGGCTGATTGTGCCCCCTAGCCTATAAGATTGTAGATAGTATGCACACACACACATAGTCAAATTTGTGTAGACGTCTCAGAATGTATTCAAGATATATGTCTCTTCTTCTTGAGGTAGGACCTCAGGTATCTTCCGGCTATCCCTGAATTTTCTACATAGCTGAGGATGACCTTGACTTCCTTATTCTCCTGTGTCTACTTTCTGAGGGCTGGGAGTAAGTTCTGTGCCATGACACCTGATTTATATGGTGCTGGAATTGAAACCATGGCCTCATATATGTTAGACAATCACTCTACCAGCTAATCCACATGCCCAGCCTTTTTAAAAATTAATTAACATTATTTATTTTATATCCCGACCACAGTTTTCCCTCCATCCTCTCCACCCATTGCCTACTCCCAGCTCCCCTCTGCCCTTCCCCACCCACTCCTCCTCTGTTTCTGTTCAGAACAGGGCGGGCCTCCCGTGGGTGTCACCAAAACATGGCTTCAAGTTACGGTAGGACTAAGCTCCTCCCTGAGGTGGTATTGTGTTTCCCAAAATATTGTGTACCCTAATAAACTTATCTGAGGTCAGAGACTGAACAGCCACAATATTAAACATAGAGGATAGGCAGTGGTAGCACACGCCTTTAATCCCAGCACTTGGGAGGCAGAGCTAGGCAGAAATCCATGTGTTCAAGGATACAGCCAAGCATGGTGACTCACGCCCTTAATCCCAGAAAGCGTGCCTTTAATCCCAGGGAGTGATGGTAGAAGACAGAAAGATATATAAGGTGTGAGGACCAGAAACTAGAAGCATTTGACCTGGTTAAGCATTTGGCTGGCTAAGCTTTCAGGCTTCCAGCAGCAGTTCAGCTGAAACCCATTCTGGATGAGGACTCAGAGGCCTCCAGTCTGAGGAAACAAGACCAGCTGAGGATCCGGCGAGGTGAGATAGCTGTGGCTTGTTCTGTCTCTCTGACCATCCAGCATTTCACCCCAATAACTGGCCCCAGGTTTGATTTTATTAATAAGACTCTCTAAGATTCCTGCTACACCTCCCCTTGTATTAAGGCTGGGCAAGGCAACCCAGTATGAGGAGTAGGTTTCTAAAAGCAAGCCAAAGCATCAGGGACAGCCCCTGTTCCCATTGTCAGGAGTCCCATGAGCAGGTCAACTGTCTGTCACACGACTGTCAAATAGATGTAGAGGGCCTAGGTCGGCCCCAGGCAGGCTCCCTGGTTGTCATGAGCTCTTATGAACCCAGGTTAGTTATTTCTGTGGGGTTTCTTTTGATGTCCTTGACCCCTCTGGATCATACAATCCTTCCTCCCTCTTTTCAACAAGATTCCCAGAGCTCAGCCTAATGTTTAGCTGTGGGTCTCTGCATCTGTTTCTATCAGGTACTGGATGAAGCCTCTGTGATTACAATTTGGGTAGGCACCAATCCCAAAACATCCCACAGGCAGGACAGACTGTAGGTCAAAGGTTGTGTGGCTGTTTTGGTGTTCCAATCCCTCCACTGGAAATCTTGCCTGGTCACAGGAGATGGCCAGTTCAGGCTCCACTATTGCTAGGAGTCTTAGCTGGGGTCATCCTTGTAGATTCCTAGAGTTTCCCATGCACCGGGTTTCTATTTGACCCTGAAATGCTCCCCATTTCCGGTCCAACCACTCTCAATCAGATCCATCATGTTCCCATTCCACTTGCCCCCAGTCCACCCACAAGATCTCTTCTGTTTTCCCTTCCTAGGGAGACCCAAGCATTCCCCCCTTGGGCCCTCCTTATTACCTAGTCTCTCTGGGCGTGTGACTTGTAGCCTGGTTATCCTTTACTTTGCAGCTAATATCCACTTATAAGTGAGCACATATAATGTTTGTCTTTATGGGTCTGGGTTACCTCACTCAGGATGATTTTTTTTTCTAGTTCCATCCATTTGCCTACAAATTTCCTGATGTCATTGTTTTTAACAGCTGAGTAATACTCCATTGTGTGAATGCACCACAATTTCTTTATCCATTCTTCGTTTGAGAGAAATCTAGGTTGTTTCCGGTTTCTGGCTATTACAAATAAAGCCCAGCCTTTCGGCCGCGGCAGCCATCTTCCAGTAACTCGCCAAAATGACAAACACAAAGGGAAAGAGGAGGGGGACCCGCTATATGTTCTCCAGGCCTTTTAGGAAACATGGAGTTGTTCCTTTGGCCACTTACATGCGAATCTACAAGAAAGGTGATATTGTAGACATCAAGGGAATGGGCACTGTTCAAAAAGGAATGCCTCATAAGTGTTACCATGGCAAAACCGGAAGAGTCTACAATGTCACCCAGCATGCTGTGGGCATCATTGTAAACAAGCAAGTTA
Source organism: Peromyscus attwateri (assembly GCA_902168425.1). NCBI lineage: Eukaryota > Metazoa > Chordata > Mammalia > Rodentia > Cricetidae > Peromyscus > Peromyscus attwateri. Next base: position 24,471 of record CABHPP010141381.1, on the reverse strand, counting down.
AGGGCAAGATTCTTGCCAAGAGAATTAACGTGCAGATTGAGCACATCAAGCACTCTAAGAGCCGAGACAGCTTCCGGAAGCAGGTGAAGGAAAACGACCAGAAGAAAAAGGAAGCCAAGGAGAAGGGTACCTGGGTCCAGCTGAAGCGCCAGCCCGCCCCACCCAGAGAAGCACACTTTGTGAGGACTAACGGGAAGGAGCCTGAGCTGCTGGAGCCCATTCCATACGAATTCATGGCCTGATGTACAAAAACAAATAAAAGACCTGGACTGTAAAGGGCTTTTCTTAAAAAAAATAAAAATAAAAATAAAGCCCAACCTTTTTTTGCTCTTACATATTTCACTGTATACAGTCATCTCTCAACATCTGTAGGGATATGATCAAGAATCCCTATGGATACCAAAATTAGTGGGTGCTCCAACTCCTATACAAAATGCCATTGTATTTTCATATGTCCCATGCACATCTTCCCATAAACGTTAAAACATATTGAGATGACTTATGATACCTATGCCCTGTAAATGCTTAAAGAATAATAATAACAAGGAAAAGTCTCAGTGATCAGCACAGATGCAACTTTTTTCAAGTATTTTTGAGCTGCAGGTGGCGAACACACAGGAACACATTCTACAATGTGATGGTCAACTGTGTTCCTTCGCTTTAATGACTTGGTTAATGTGGTGTGGCTCGGCTTCTCCATCCTAATTAGACTTTGCCTCTTATAGCTAATACGAAATTTGAATATCACAGAAGCAGGGTGGGAAGGACCAGGGTGTCTAGCAGGAGACAGTGTCCTCTAGATTATAAAAGCCAGGGACCAGGACATCAGCTATGAGACAGTGTCTTCTATATATGCCAGGGATGCTGCACCCGTGACATCTCACCAACATGGCCACCAAACAACACCTGCACAATGACACCCAGTTCACTTGCCTGCCTGGACGGGGAAATCTCACAAGGTCCTCCCTCGATTAAGAGCTATAGGCAATCAGTGGCTCCTGGGAGATGGAGAATCCATCTTCTCCAGGAAAGAGGCCCCTGGAGGTCATCCAGTCCCAAGTAGTTACTTCTAAACACATGTGCATATGAGCAGCACTAAATAGACTCAGCAGGTTGTGTATATGTGACAATAATAATTAAAGAAAAAGAGGTCATGAGGTTGAGGGTGGACAGAGGAGGGGGTGTAAGGTGGAAATGAAGTAAAGAGAATAATCATTTATGAATTCTCAAAACATAAAAAAAACAAATGCTAGAAAGAAGAAATTTGTTTAAACTTTTGTATTTTGGAATCTATAAATACCCTACGTTTTATCAAAGTCTCAACATCCACTTACAATCATATTCAAATCAGTTATTACATGATTGTTCTTTTATTTCTTTTCCTATTATTAGTTGGGGTTCTACTTTGTCTCATGAGCATGTGTGTGCAGCTCAGGCACACACACACACACACACACACACACACACACACACACACACACGTTTGCAAGCAGGTTATTCCATTCAGTGACATAAAGGTCCTTGCTGTTACCATTTATGCTAATGTTTACCTTGCCCCAGGTGTAGCCCATGGGAGTCCCCAGGCTGTCCCTTGTGTGCTTTGCAGGTGTTCTTGTCTTGCACAAGAAGGTACTCCAGGCTCCTCTTGGGAGTATCTAGCCCATGAGCCCAGCCCCTTGGACATTCGTGCCTCTGGGTTCTGCATTTGTAACAGTAGGTTATTTTCATATATAATTATGAAATTGTTCATCATGCATGATAATTATCAGCGAATGATCACTATTCCAAGGTTGATTTTGCAGTTTACATCACCTTCAAGCCATGCTGACAGGAATGCCATCGGCCGCTGTCTTCTCTAGGATGAGGCAGTGAGAAGTTCTCATTAAAGCTCTGGAGAGTTGTCCACAGAAGTCCTTAATGAGGTCCTTTGTTTCTCAGCTTTTCACGACTAACCGCTTCTCTTCCAAAGCACAATGAAACTAAAACAAACCGTTTTTATGTCTTCAGACATCACCACCGAAAGATCAAAGAATTTTATTGAATTTTCTTATCTTGACAATGGGTTTCTGCCCAGTGGTGGTGGCATGCCTTTAATCCCAGCACTCAGGAGACAAAGGCAGGCAGATCTCCGAGATGGAGGCCAGCCTGGTCTAAGGAGTGAGTTCCAGCTAGGCCTACACAGAAAAACCCCGACTCCAAAAACAAAACACCAAACCCAATAGGTTCCTCCAGCCGCCTGTCTTGTCTGTCTTGTTGCTTTGGGTCATTCTCGTGAACTATCGATGACCTCCACAGCAGCAGGAATGGCATCCGAGTGAAGGTTAGTTAACCAGGTTGACAAAACAGAGAGGGGAGCAAGAATGGGATGGAATGTAGACACCGTCTAATTGCCCATGTTGGCCACCAGGTGGCAGAGTAGGACACACAGTCCACTCTGCTGCCTGAGTCACCCGTGATGGGCTGAGCAAGGCTGAGTTTCTTTATAATCCTAGAATAGCTTAATGGTTTATTTTTTAAAACACATGACAAAGTTAACGTCTATTGACATTTGTAAATAATGAAATCACCTAATGTCAAATGATATTTTAGTCATTTGGTAATTTTATACCAAAAAGCTATTTGCCAGGGACGTTTCAGCCTTGTTACTGAAGCACAGCACTGAAACTGCCACAGAAAGAAGCCAACATCGCTCACACTTCACACGATACAGTGTGTATGTGATAAGTGTATCTATGTTATATAGATAATATGTAATTGTTCTGTGTGATAAGTGTATCTATGTTATATAGATAATATGTAACTGTTCTGCTCATCTTCATACTTTAAGTAGATTTCACTTGTTGGATATGTAAATTAAAAATTCATAATCAGAGTCATTTGTATAATTTCAAAAGGTGAATCTGTGTGTGTGTGTGTGTGTGTGTGTGTGTGTGTGTGTGTGTGTGTAGGCCTCTAGAGAAATTGCTCTCTTGATATATGTGTACTAAATCTACAGGTGTCCTGGGAAGAGTGGATAATTACAGTCAAATTCATCAGGACTATAGATTTTCACCTTAAATTGTTTTCTTCTATGATTCTAAAGTTTTCATAGGGGCTTTCACAGGATTTCAAGGTTGTCCATCGAGCACCTTGTCAACTGAGCATCCTGTCAACCAGCCCCTCGAGATAATTTTTGATTTTTTGGTTTCAAGGGACTTTGTGACACTGGTTTTTCACTGTGATTCTAAAGCTAAAGGGTAAATGGTACCTTTTCAACTCAGTGCAGCACTGATAATTTCAAATACAACACAGCGAGAATGTAAGACAACTGTTGTGGTTTGACTGTATAAAAACAGAAATCAGCTAAGAGAAACTGGAAGGGGAGGCTGGTTAGAAATACTGCCCTTCCTGTAAATATGAGTGTGATCAAATGTGGAGAAATAGTCGATGATTTACCTCCTTGCTACTGCTATTATGTGCTAGATGGAGCTCAAATAAGATCTGGCTTACCCGCATAATCTCTAGTTTACACGTTCCATTTCAAAGACAAAGGAACATTTTTGTTAAATATCACATTTGTATTTTCACTTACAAACTAACAGAGGAATTTGGCAGGCACTTCTCCGTGAACTTGAAGTGCTTGCTTTCTGGCCGGGCTCCTTATTGGATCCTAAGCTTAACTGCTTCCCCAGACATTTCTATATTGCACTCCGAGAAAATCAATCCTCTGAATGGGAAAATGGGACATACTTTCACTCAAGGGATGAAGAATAGCTCTTTAAACGAGGAACATTTCACCGCCGTTTTTTTAGTTACTTCTTTTTTTTAATCTGTCCATATTTTTAAAATTAAAAAGCTACATATGATCCGGATCCTCAGTTGCTGGTCAATGGCCTGCTGCCCTGCTGACGTGAGCAGTCTAAATATAGGAATGGATCATTCACATTAATTCTCAAACCGTGCCTTCTCTCTATGGAAAACACAGGATTCAGTTAATTACATCATCTGCCGTTCTCTAAGACGGGACTTCCAACAGGGCCGAACAATTCTGAAGCCAGTTCATCTCTCTCTTTAAAGAGGGCTAATCAGAAGGGATTTGCAATATTGAAATCACGAAGAGGTCGTTATGATTGATTCTGTGCAATTCAGAAATGAAGGAGTCTTCTCCAAAGCCCGAAATCTTTGAAGTGACTCTGTTGTAGAATAACGGAGAGTGTTGCGTCACTTACGCATCTCACTGATGTTGTGTGTGGATTTCCCAAACTCTAAGAACAAAAATGTGCTTCTATCAACAAAGATGAATGAATTACAAATTGACAGCAAATGACATAAGATAATTCGGGAAGATTCTGAAGGCAGGAATTCCCAGCATTTAAAGACAGGGAATCTGCTCCATGAAAATAATATTTAAAATGGGTTTCCATGCCAAAATTATTTCCACTGTTTCTTTACAACCAGAAAAGACAAACATTATCCAGAAACTTTCCATAGCCTTGTTGACATTGAATACCAATTTTTGCTATTAATGTAGAAAGCAGTAATTACGTTTTTTTAAATGATGACTCTGGTAATTATATATTTAAAATATGAATCCCGATGTTTAATTAGGTCATATGACTATAATATCAGCTTGCACGAGAAGCACATCAATTCCTAGCAATTCAAAGAAATATAGGCATAAAAGGCTGCTATGATTGGGACATTTAAATAGAATAAACCATAATGCACTACATTATTCTTTAAATATTTTAATGTTTACCAATGTTATTGAGTAATGAAGTTTGTCATCATGGAGTATTCTTCGTAGATAATTACTCTGGTAGCAATGAGCACACTGGGACATTCATGTTTTTCTTCCAGAAAAGCTTCTAAGTTAAACTCATAGCTTGATTCAAAACATATATATGGAAGTAGTTTTTTTATATTTTAGTATTCATAAGCATATAATTTTTCTGAAATTAATTATATTATACTTTATGTTAGGTAATTTTCATTTTTACCCTGTATTAAAAACCTGCATTTTATTAGTTCTTATTTTTACTTCTTCCTATTTTTCATTTATAAATACTGAATCCTTTGGTTTTTTTGTTTGTTTGTTTTTTGTTTTTCAAGACAGGGTTTTGAATCCTTTGGTTTTTAATGAGTGTTTATCTCATGAATGACTTTCTAAGAAGCTTGTATGCCTGTACTTTACACAGTTTCATTTTGCCATAGTTATAATCAGAGTTGTTTTTAAAGCTTTTTTAAAGTTATGTCTTCCTTCTCTAAACCACACTGATATTTAATAGTTTTATTCGTTGCGAACACAACAAGATGGCCTTTGGTCAGTGGCCGAGTCTTTACCACTCTCTCTCCGCCGTGCTTTGGACGACAGCTTTCTGACGACCGTGCTGCATTTTGAGGACGATTGAGAACCGAATCCCTTAATATCACATTTCTCTCCCCGAATTTGCTCTTTGAGATATAAAAATCAATTAAGCAGCTTCTGCAGAATTCATTTGGGCAGGGTTGGTGACACAAGCTCTTTTATACACACATGCTGAACGCCTTCTCACAACGAAGTGATGATTTACGCAGCTGAGATGCTCCGGCGCTTTTCCATTTTGTCCATAAAAGCCTGCATTTGCTAGCGTGGTCACCGCTCCTGGCCAGTCCCGCCTTGCAGTCTTCCTGTATTCCGCGCTGAACGACGCTGCCCAAATACTAGGAAAACTCCTGTTTTATTTTGTAGTTTTCCTTCCTCTGCCTATGTAGCTACAGCTGCTGTATTAACTCAGAGTCCTAAGAATCTACTGTGACTCAAAAGAGAAGTCCTTTCTGGAAAGAAAATCTGAATCACTTGAGGGTCCTGGAGGACTATAAATTCTTGTGCTAAATGGGCAAGAGAAAGTGAGATACCCTTTACGGAGCAGCGATGAGGTCTCCGAAGCTGACCGAGCAGTGAATGGAATCCAGACTGGCAAACCCTGTCCTCCCTGCGTTTAGAAATGTCTGGTGCCTGGGATCCGTGGCTTAAGAAAAGAAGGTATGTGTTTTAACACTAGAGGTCATTTCAGTTGGTGGTAATCGAGTATGATACAAGAGAAGGTTAGGGACGTGGCCTGTCTCTGTCAGGACACAGAGCCCTAAGCCCTCCACTGGTTGAACTGGACTACATTGTTACCTTTTCTAACTTCACCAAAGTGAAACAACAATATGCTTTCAGTTTCTCCTGAGTTCGTTTTCGTTAATTCTACCCCAACATTGGCAAAGCAAATGGCAGGTACCCCGGGTTGGGGGCTGAGGGCCTGGGGGGCGGGTGCTTCCTCTCAAGTTTACCAGTCCTGACCCCTGTCAGGGGAACTCTAGATTTCAAATCTCTGTTCAGCACACAGCCATGAGGACAGGGCTTTGTTCGTCCCATAATACAGCTCTCATTTCCTTTAGGATACCTCAGACATTCTGCTCCAAAAGGTGTTGGAAAGTTCTGCCTCTCTTCAAAAAGTACCTTTGTTGTTATTGCCTGGAACTTATCAATACGAATTACTTCCTTCTTTACAAAAAGTCGTTTGGAGACTAGAAACCGGACATGTGAAATAACGCAAAAATGTATATGCTGTTTTCAGATTCGCAGTGGGCATTTTCAAATGCACTGTAGACTCTGTAATGTGAATTATGGTTCTGTTTACATTGAATGGGATGGGTAATTGCTCGTTATAAATCATTTCTGGGTATCTCAAAGGTACAGCCTTCTTACTGTAGTCACCCATACAAATAAAGAAAAGTTGTATTTGTTTGTTTAATTCAAGTTTTAGACCTGCATAGAGGCTGCTGTGCTTCGGAAATCACACCCTGTTATGCTTAATGTTTCCAATCTAAAATAAAAATATTTCCTTGGATTCAAAAACCATATATATTCCCCACACCTAGTATTTGCTAAACATACCAGTACTGAAATAAAGTTACTTTGTCCACCAGAAAGGAATAAATGATTTAAACTGTTGACTGAGTCCTCCTCTTGTTCTAACTTGGAAGTATGCCCTGAATTTCCCGCCTTGTCATTTGCTCCACAGAGCTCCACAGGCAGGGAGAGGCAGAGCCTTCCTGCTGGTGGTCGCTTATCTTGAAGATCAGACACCTCACAAGAACATTGCTGAGTTGGGATTCTACTACTGAGGGTCTGTTCCAAATAACTGGGAGACTGTTTTTACAATGAGGTATCTCTTCTGAAGCTGGCAGCTTGATATTCTCAGACCCGATAACAAAGGTGTTCTGAACCTGCCCTGGGCCATCCAAACCTTACTGGGTAAATAACAAGAGTGCTGCAAGCCGCACGCGAACCTCCAGTCTGTCCTCCCCTCCCCATGTCCTTGACGCCCCTGACGTCTGCAGCTAACGTGCCACATCCAGAAACGGGAGAGTGCGGGCAAGTGGCACACGAGGATGCAGAAGGTGCGGTGGCAGAGGACCTTAGACCTCAGGCTACCTTCCCCTTCTTTATGAAACTCCGGCCTGTCTTCTGCCTCTGGGTCTTCATGAGTAGGAGAATTAAGCAGCTGGGCAGGCAGTTCTGTGGTCTCTCTTGAGTCTGTGAGTTGGTTTATCTTTCTGTCTGTCCACTAATCCCACCAGCCATATTCTTTTTCAGAAAAAGAAATCACAGGGGCTGGAGCAATAACTCCGTGATTAAGCGCACGGCTGTCCTTAAGGAGGACCTGCACTCTGTCCTCGGCACTCACACTGAGCAGCTCAGAACTGCCTGTGACTCCAGCTCCAGGGCATCTGACATCATCTATGGCCTCTGCACCTTGCACATATGGCATATACCTATACATACACATAAATGAAGGTAAAATTGAAAATGGAAAACAATATGTTGTTGACTTCTTTAGTACAATGCTGCATTTGATATGTATGAGTAACATTCACTATACAAATGTGTCTGGCGTGGTGGAAAAGTTATATTCATCTCAAAATAACCTACATCATAGGCTCCTCAATTTTGTGCATTAATGTGTTAATGAAATAATTGTGTGTACACAGTTTAATGAGTAAAAATAACAATACAGAAAGAAAGATGCTATCCGATAAGGCACATCAAAATAAGAGTACCCACACATGCTATGTTGTAAGTTTCTAGAAATAGTAACTTTTCCCGAGCCAAATCTGCCACTACTGAAAGAAGCACCCAGTGGAGCCTTTATGTTTTTAAGAAGTCAGATCCTCTGAAAGGTCAAACCCCTTTCTAAAACAGTAATAATCAGTGACAATTGTCAAAATTTATTTGGGGTACTATAGGTCGGAGTTTTCGGAAGAATTCACAGCGCCATTTCCTTCGTTCCTTGGTGACCTCTCTCTCTCCCTCTCCCTCTCGCTCTTACATTTCACTTATTTCCACTATCTGTTAGCTACTCTGCTAGCACGGCGGAGATGGGATTTGATGTCACGAAAATGGTAGCCCACAAGAGACACTCCTTACAAAAGCAGCTCCTTCCCCCCACCTCCCCTCCCCCTGAAATAATAACAATTTGCTAAATTGTTGGGAAGTTGTTCTAATTCCTTGTCCAAATTATTACTCGCCCTTTAGATTAGAAATGAGGCCAGGGTTAGCAATCAGCTATAAATGGTAGGATTTTTCAAGTATGAAGCTCTTGTCTGATTGTGAAGTGGAGGCCATTACTGCCTGATTGGGCCTTTTTTTTTTCTTCCAGCCTGCTTGATTTGTGGTTGAGAGTGCATATTCACTCCTGTGCTGTGAGCAATCACAGCTTCCCCCTCTCGTTTTTTGCTCAGCGATTTAGGGTCCACGACTCTGGCACAGCTGCCACCTTTTAGCCACCATCATGCAGAATATGTCTTTAAAAAGAGAGTGGGGGATGGGAGCAGGTAACCACTGTGCATTCACTCCCTAATGCACCTATTTTCTATTTTCTAAGAGAGAAGTTTTTCACTTGAAATAACAAGCATGTTGGAACTTGAACTCCTATACTCAATAAGGAAGTTTGGAAAGAGCCCTGAAGCATATATTTCCATTTCTTTAACCCTTCAGAAATAAGCAGGTGTGGGGTCCGGAGCCAGGACCGTGGCACTGGGATCCGCATTTCCTACAGTGCTAGCATAACCTTTTTCTCTGGGAAATAGCGCAGAAACAGGTACTTTCTGTTCTCCTTGTCTGGGGTTGTGGAGGGGGGCGTTTAATAAATTTTCCCCAAAGTGCAAGGTCTGTAGTAAGAAGAGATTTAAAATTCTCAAAGTTTTATTTTGTCAAGGTTAGATATGACCCGGGACCACTTCTGACTTAAGAAGACCTCATCGTCAAGAGTGACAGAGGTTTTCCTATGAGTTAAATTCGGCGTCTCTCACTCCTTGGGATGCATTAGAGAAACCCAGGAAAATAAGGGTTTCAAGGTTGGATGCCTGCTCACGCTTGAAGCTTTCTGGATCTAGTTAGTGGGCATCAACTACTCAATCAACCAGCCTATCCCTCTTCTTCTGCCCCTGTTGGCCCAAACCAAAATGCCAGAATAATTTCCAAAAACAATCTTTTTCTAAATACACTGTGGAAGTCTAGGTCACAATGAACATGAGTGATACGGTGAGGCTCATGAATGTGAATAATGTGCCCAGGAGGCCGTTACTCCTCAGCATCTCTGAACTCACAATATACTTCCTTTTTGCCAGCTTCAGAAATAATATAATTCTATTTTAATTCTGACTTTTAAAATTTAAAGAAAAAAGATATAATTTACCATCCATTCACTGCATGGTTCAATAAACTTTTGTATATTTATTGAATTGTGCAGTTATTAGTATCCACAATCTAAAGATGGAATACTTCTGTCATCCTAAGCAGAGGTTCCCTGTTTGTAGTCCCATCCCACCCAGGGTCTGGGCAGCACTCATCTTTTGATCTGTCTCTGTAGATTTGAGATCTGAGGACGTCTTTCATAAACACAGTTGTGCAGTGTGTGCTTTGTCATTTCTTCAGTGCTCTCGCAGGGCTGTCGTCAACGCTTGGTGTGATGCAGGGGTCGCTACATGCTCCAGTTTTTGTCTCTTTTCATTTCTAGACAATATTTTATTTTGTGGATTTATCACATTGTATTAATTCACTGATATAAGAGGCTTGAATATAACAGTGTTTCAATTTCAGCAATTGTTAAGGATGCTGTTACCAAATTCCTATACAAACCTTTGTGTGAGAAACATGCATAACACATGCACATGTACACACACTCACACACACACACACACACACACACACACACACACACAGGTAGAGAAACTGTCAAAGTTGCAAATGGCTCCTTTCTTATGAATTCCTACTAGTAACGTGTGAGTAGCCATTTTACCATATCCATGTTGATACTTGTTACTGTCTGTCCTTATCACAGCTATTTTGGTGGGTGATAAAATAACCTTATAGTTTTTATCTGTATCCCTCTAGTGACTGATGGCAGAAGCAATCATTCCATAATCATATTAGACATTTGTATATTTCTTTACATAAATGTCTTGTCCATCCCTTTGCCCATTTTTAAGCTGGGTTATTTCTAACATATGAATACACAGTTGTGACCAGGTGTATGATTAGTGGATTTTCTCCCAGTCTGTGAGCTGATTTTTCTCTTTCTAGTTTCTCTGAAGCCCCAAAGTTTTTAGCTTTGAGCAAATCTCATAAACTCTTAATGGATCACAATATTCTACCACTTCTGAATACAATTACAGGGCTGGAAAAATGGCTCAGTGATGAAGAGCACTGGCTGCCTTTGCAGAGGTCCAGGGTTCAGTTCCTAGCACACACATGGTGGCTCACAACTTTGTGTAACTCCAGTTCCAGGGAATCTAATGCCCTCTACTGGCCTCCACTGTCACTGTGTACATATACCCATGAAATGACAAAAAATAAATCTTTATAAATTGATTTAAATGCTATTGTTTAAAATTAACAAGCCAAAGATTCAAGGCAAATCAATGATTTATCCATGCATCCAAATAAGGACATGGAAAGCTTGTTTTGGTTGTTTACATCTTTAAAATAATCTGAAAGTTTTGAGGACAAGTTTGCTAGATATCACTTTTGGCATCATGTTTCTCATAAAACTAGAGCAGAAACTCAAACTTCAGCCTTGCCAGATCACAAGCTATCTGCAGGAATGTATCTATAAAATGAATATGAGGCAGAAAGAAAGGAAGAAAGAAGGAAAGAAAGAAAAGAAAAAAGGAAACCTATTCTTTGTGGTAGCACTGCCAAGAATGGCAAATGGCCAAAGAGAAATAGCAAGCCCAGAAATTTCATCTCATGGGTAGAATGCCAAGCTTTGCTCTCAGGCCCAGTGCGGTGTGTGATTCCTCACATGTTTTCCTGGAAAGGAAGGTCGCTGCTGAATGCCAAGCTGTCCTGGTTAGATTTTATTGTCGACGTGATATAACATAGAGTAACCTGGAATGAATAAACAGTTGCCCAGATCAGGTCGACTGTGACCATGTCAGTGACAGATTTTCTCCAGTGATAACTGTTTAGGATGGCATCAATATTAAGGAATACTCTCACTTGATTTAGTAATCCTCAGAGTGTTTTGTACATAAAATTCAGATAAAACTACAAGTCACTAATTCCATTATGTTATTTTATGGATGCAAGATTGTGACAAATTCAGGGTTAATAATAGCAAGGGTTTATGGCTTGAAGACTTCCATCAAATTCTTTTGTCTGCAAGTAGACATGTAATTCACATTGTTTTTACGCTTTCAGCTGGATTACTTTTATAAAAGTGACTTTCAGTTGAAGCTCAGCTAAGACTATAAAAGGACGCGGTCAATCCTTGCTTGCCAGGACTGCATAATTAGTTCAAATCAACGTACAGAAAACTAAGCTGAAGATAAAGTCAATGCTATTCGTTAGTGTCTTCCTAGTGAGGCTGAGATTCAAGAATAAATCACAATTAACTAAACTGGAACCATGTTAAGTACAGTCAAGTATCCCCAGAAACAAAACCAGGTGAATCGAGAATAAGAAATGGTCCCTTACGTACGTCCATCCTGCAATGCTTGTCTTTGAAGCTTTTTAAACTCAACTGTGTGGTTCCCAAACATGGATGCTGTAAATGACAACACTGTGCTGTAGTCTAAAAGGCAGACATTCCTGGTAGCACATCAGACCGCGAGAGACTCATAAGACATAAACAGAAAAGGCACCATTCCCAAAATGAATCCCAAGTTGAGCGAAAGGAAGTGAAGACTGTAGGTGTATGCAACACTCCGTTGGATGGTGCCACTGCTATTCCATAACTACCACTGCTGCGGTCAGTAGGGGGAGGTAAGACTGGGTGTGGGTGAACTTGAGGGGTAGAGAAAGGAGTGCAAAGGTCAAGTCTCAAATACTGATGGCATGGGCAACATAGAAGGGGGTTGAAGAGGGATTACAGAGCACTCTAGACAACACGGGGTGGAACGCTGCAGCGCTGAGCATCGCCTATAGTAAATCTTCCCTTGTAATGATGATATAAAAGTGGATCTTTAAATAACTGAAAACTTCTCGTGAAGAGTGCTAACTACAGACTGGGGAGGTAGTTCTGCTGGCAAAGTGCTTGCCATAAATGAGTGGGATCTGAGTTTGGATCCCCAGCACCGACATGAAATGTCATACCTGCAATCCTGGCACTGGGAGGTAGAGACAGGAGGGCCGCTGCGCCGTGCTGGTCAGTCAGCCCAGATGAATCAGGGAGCTACGGGGTCAGGTAGAGATCCTGTCTCCAAAAGGAAGATGGGGAGTGATCCAGGAACACCTGACATCCACCCTTGGCCCTCACATACGTGCACACACACACACATGCATACACAATACGCACACCATGTTCACATGTACACTCACATACACACACCGCATGCACACACAAAGAGTACTAGTCAAACTAGTAAAACAACACATAAACTCATCATGTATAGAACTAGTGGTAGCTCATTCAGCAAGCATGGTTGGGCTTCCTAAATGTCGGGGTGGTTCTGCAGAGAGCTCATCATCCACACACTGAGGCAACTCTCCTTACTGGACAAATTTAGTAGCACCTTCTAGATGGTGGAATCTCTTTTTAAAAAAAAAATCCTGTTATGTTAGTAATTTAACCATCAGTGATGACTGTATGACTATTCTGTTCACGGTCTTTCCTAAATTATCCTTTGGTTCCATAATGATGTTTTAATCTATTTGTTCCTCAAGTGTTTAATGTTTCCTTTTGTTCATATCTTTGAATTCATGACAAATTCTCCCACTCCCACCCTTACAAATGCATACTCACTCATAAGCGCACCCAGACTCACACCCACATTCACTCACAAATACCTACTTGTACTCACAAACACACTCACATATATGCTCATATACTCACACACCCACATTCGCTCACACATTCCATCTTGTACTCACTCACACACCCACATTCACTCAAATACTGTCACACACACAATCACACACACTCATACTCTCACATACACCCACAAACATATATATACATATACTCACTCATGCATACATTCACACTCACTCACACACTCATATAGATACAAACTCACACATGCTCATACATACATATATACATACATACTCATGGGTGCTGTGGGATATTCTGTATGGCAAATGTGTTGCTAATAAAGCACTGATTGGCCAGTGGCTAGGCAGGAAGTAGGCGGGACTAACAGAGAGAATTAAAAGAGCAGGAAGGCAGAAGGAGACGGCCTGCCAGCCAGCAACCGCCAGGACAAGCAGCATGTAAAGATGCCGGTAAGCCACGAGCCATGTGGCAAGGTATAGATTTATGGAAATGGATAACTTAAGATATAAGGACAGTTAGCAAGAAGCCTGCCACGGCCATACAGTTTATAAGCAATAGAAGTCTCTGTGTTTACTTGGTTGGGTCTGAGCGGCTGTGGGACTGGCAGGTGAAAGAGATTTATCCTGACTGTGGGCCAGGCAGGAAAACTCTAGCCACACATGGGTCTATAGTATACACATATATTCACTTATTTCTATTCCAATAATTCCCAAATTTGTATTGTTAGTACTGATCCCAGTGTCCCACATTTATACGTTCAGCTGATCCTGAGCCTTGCATCTTCACTTTAAGAGCAAAGGTGGGATTTGACAAATAACATGTCCAAAACCAAATCCCCATCTTTTCAGCCCTCCTGTGTAAGTCTACTTTCCTGTGCATTCCCTGTCTCAGCTAAAGACATCCTTTCTGTTCTCCACACCAAAGAATTCAGGTCTTCCTGGACTGCACTACTTCCCTCATCTGACTTTGTAAACTTTTTTTCAAATTAGATGCAGGAGCTAACAGCCATTGTCCCTACCTACCACTGCTGTGTCTACTGTCCTGCTTGAAGCCACCATGAAGTCCTGGGTACGTGTGTGTGTGTGTGTGTGTGTGTGTGTGTGTGTGTGTGTGATCACCTCTTTCTTTGCTTGGGCTATTATAACACAATATTATAAATTAATCCATTATGAACAATAGAAATCCATCACTCTTCATTAAGCTGGCAAGTCTGAGATTTGGTGTAAGCAGACCTGGCATCTGACCAGGATCCAGTTTCTGGTTTATAGACCATGCCCTCTTGCTGTCTCCTCTTGGTGGAAGAACCACAGCAGCTCCCTGGGCCTCTTACAAGGACACCAAACCCATTCCTTAATGCTTTGCCATTCTGAGCTAATCAGCTACCAAGGCTTTATTTCCTGATGCTACCACATTGCAAACTAGGTTTCAGCATTGGACTGGGGACAGTGCATTGAAGTTACAACACCCCTCCCGCCCCCCAACCTCTTCTTTCCTTCTCCTTGGGTCCCTTTCTCCTTCCATGTGGACATTCCTCGACGTTCACAACTCTTGGCTGTGTGGGATGCTGGAAGGTACTCAAACCTGCATATGTACACACATACACTCATGCACACACACACATGAGCATATACAGGAACACGCACCCACATATACATGCACACATTCATATAGAAAACTGGGCTCAGAGATGTCATACAGCATGTATAAGCAGTGGACTAGGGACTCAAAGTCAGCCCTTCTGACTCTAAACAAGAGAATTCTGAGCCCAGTTTTCTCATTTGCCATTTCCCCGTACTATTCACATGTCCAAAATACCCTTTAAAGGGCCAGCTGTTTGTAGCGTAATAAGATACCTGATACAAAGGCATGGGGCCCCAAATCCTTTCCTGGATATGTATGGGACAGTATGCCTCTCAGGAAAAAAAAAAAGAAGAAGAATAAAACCTAGAGAACCAAGAGAGATGGTTCTTTTGATCAAGTGAGGAGCTGGGTTCAGATGGAGGCTGACGTGGGGAGGGGAGTGATATCCCAGCATAACATCTTGTCATTCCCAGGGAAGAATAACATGAAATGTTAGAAATAGGGTGGAACATGAAACTTGATACTGCATGAAATCAATGATGTAAATTATAAGCCGTCATTTCAAGTTAAAAATGGTGTGCCGAGCTTACATTTGCATTCAGTTCTTCCCTGAAGCCCATTATTCTTCTTTCTAATAAATAGACATAAATCATAAAGTCAGAGAGAATGGGAAAGAGAGCAGACAACTTCGGAAGAAGGAAAGTACATGGGTAAGTGGAGCCAGCCCTGAGCGTTTGAAGAGAGGGGAGGAGGCTCACTTGCCTCACACACCCATCCTGGAAGCAGACGACGCAGGAACTCAAGCAGGAGGAACTGAAGGTGGGGCTTCAGTTGGGATCTCCACTGAGGACAACTAGACCATATGGTCCCCGCCGCATTGTGCTCTGCTGACCATGAACCAAGGCATAGCAGAGTCAGCTGGGATACAACTGTGTGTCTACTTGTTTTTCCTTTAAAATTATTTAAATGTTTTTATCATGCGGATGTGTGTGTCTCTGTATGGGTATTTACACGTGAACGCAGGTGCCCAGGAAGGCTAGAAGAGGGTGTCAGATCCCCTGGAACTGGAGTTACAGGAGGTTGTGATCTGTATGAAGTGGGTGCTGAATTTGAACTTGGTTCTCTATAAGAGCAGCATGGGCTCTTAACTGCTGAGCCATCTCTCCAGCAGCTATTAATGTATGTGTGTATATATTTATTTATTTTGTTTCCTGCAATTCTGCCTCCCACTGGGGGCAAGGCGGCTGGCCAGACCCAAGAACCTGATGATACTGAGGGAAGATAAAAGGATGCTTCCATGCAGAAGACTAGAAACTCAGCCAAAGCTTAATCACAGCTCAGCACGTTTTTAAATTGTGTGTTATATGCATAATTATTTCTTTTAAAATGTAACTGTATTTTTAACATCTGAGGTCACTTTTTATTCTTTGAATGTCTTTCTCTGGTTTGTAGAATTCTGTGAGTGCATTCCTTGTCAAGTATGGTAAGTATTTTCTATTTGTCTTTCCAAGTCCCCTCTTCCAGTGTTACCCAGGGCAGACAGATTCTAGGGTGGTCACCCTCAAGGCTTCACATTCTAGCAAAATCCCCTCTTCTTGAGTATGAGTGAAATGCCACCTTGCTTCTAATGAGCAGAATATGACGGTAAGGATGAAGCCACTGTTATAAACAGGCTAGCATCTAGTGAAGACAATGAGATACATCTTACCATTGCATTACAACATTGCTATAGATATAAACATGTGTGTGTGTGTGTGTGTGTGTGTGTGTGTGTATAGACATAAACATGTATATATATGGATGCTTGCTAGTAAGTTTAAGCCTCACCCAACCCCACACATACAGAGGTTCACCTTGCTGGCATGCAGTGCAGAAAGGATCCTGTTGGCCTAAGAGAAGCAGATATTCATACCGTGAGCTGCCTGAGAACTGCAGGTGGCCTGTTGGATCTGTGGCCACTATTCAACAGCAAAAGCCAGGTTACCCGGGATATGATACAAGGAACAAAAGTTCTGCTTAGAACCTGAAGGAGCTAGGATAGGCTCATCTACATTGCTAGATTAAGGTCCTCTCTGATGGAGTTGAGATTCTTGGGCAGCTAAGCCAGGCCCTAACACTTAGTTTGGGTCATGTGTTATACAATTAAAAAGTAGACAGATTTACAAAATTGCCTTAGTGATCGAGAAGCTAGACCTTGGGAACTATCTATGATCAAAATTAGCTCCAGTAACTACTTTAATAAGTTACTTAAGCTCCTTGTTCCTGAGTTTTGTCAAATATGAAATGTGAGGAAAGCTGGTACTACCAGTGAATATGAACATGACATGCCAACACACTCACAGGACTAGAACAGTGACTGAGATGAAGCAAGGACCCTTCGGTCCCCATCACAGGAATTACGATAAGCTAACACAACATATAATACTAAACCAAGAACAAATAAACATACAATTTCATGATCAACACTGTAAAGCAATTTGACCAGTTTCCCCTTAGTAATCAAGTTCTCCAGTCTGACCCACTGCCTTCTACTCAGAACCACTGGAGCCCCCAATGTAAGGACACAAAACCGTAACTCTATTGTGTGTTGTGCTCAGAATGTCTTCTTGGAACAGACAGAAGGGGAAAAAATTCTATGAATGGTTGGAGGGATTTAAACAAAAACATTTAATGACTTGAATAAGTTCTTACTGTTTGAGCCAACTGTGCACCAAGCGTGAAGAGTCATCAACAGATTCCAATAAAGTAAGAAACAATGCCCACAGTGATGGGGATTAATAACTCCAAGTCTGAGGATCGGGATGCTCAGATAGTATGCAATATCTCCCTTCAAAAACACTTGTTGGTTACAAGGAAGAAGAGCAACTTCATAGTTTAGAAGTCACAAAGATAGACATAATTTTAATAAGGTAGTAAAAGTGGACATCATCTCTGGTGCTCACATATTAAACTCATCAGCCACCAGACAGCAAAGAGGACCTGGCATCAGGTCTTGTGATGTTCCTGTCACTCTTGCACAGCTAGGATCTAGTCGCAGGAGCACCAGACATGTATCAAGGAAGGATACTCTAAAGTTCAAAAGAGTCAAGGTCAGCTTGAGTGTCAGAAACAGCTTGAGAAACAGTTGGACTGTTCTAGAAGATAGCGTGCTGGAGGGACATGAGAACCCAATGCGACGTGTCAACTAGATTTATCCTGCTGGGATATGCACTGGGGACACAACCAAAGCAGAGAAAGACCAGATGAAGCAGTCAGTGTCGTTTTCATGGTTTGATGGGCTTGCTGTAGTTACCTCACTTGGGGTACCCTCCTCAAAGACGGGTAACCATTGGTAACAATATTTTCAGCTATCTGATTTTTGATGTGGGGTATATATTTTTCTAAATATTCCTATTGATTATTTTGGTCATCTTAAACATATGATTATTAATATTTTTTTCAGTATTTTTTGTGGTGCTGGGATGGAACCCAGGGCCTGTGAGTGCTAGGCAAGTGCCCTACCATGGCTACTCAAACCTCTTAATATTTTATAGTTGTTTTTTAAATTTCTTTTATTTTTATACTTATATTTTATATTTGTTTTTATTTTAACTTGTTACTTCTTAGTAATCATGTAATTATATTGAATGTTAATTATTATATATTAAGTAGCCATGTTTCTATAAGTTCATCAATGATAGTTGTTGAAATTTTATCTTTACATATAGACAAAGTATCATTTCAATATTCATTTTAGGTTATTACAAACATTGAGCCTTTTAGCTACTTTGTACCATTTGTATATCTTCCACTGGAAATTATCTGTTCACTTATATTGATGATTTTCTGTTGTTATCCTTTTTATTGATGCATAATAATACCACTAAACTTCTGTTAAATTAACTCCTTTTCTCATACATAAGTACGATAAGTAATTTCCATGTAGAATAGTGTTGTTTCTGCTTACTTTATTTTTAAGAAAGAAAACCCTTCCCAATTATGATTTACTTTTTTATATTGTTAGTTTTATTTTGAGTCAAGTTTAGGAAAGCATTTACCAGCTGAAGATCAGATAAATCTCTACATACCCAGCCTGGGCTTGACTTCCTAGTGATTCTCCTGCCTCAGCCTCTCAAGTGCTAGGGTTAAAACATAATCAACTATGCCTTCATTTTTATTTTCTTTGTGGTTTTTATCTTATAGATCAGATTCTAATACATTAGATTCAGGCTTCTCAAACTTTTTCCTATCTCAACCCTTTTTCACCAGAGAAAAATTTATAATATGTTAATTGGTACATAAACCAAATATTTAATGACAACAAATCATTAAGAAACTTATTTAAACAATTCTTTGGTATTTTACTTCCTGTTAGATATGAAAGAGAATTTTCAGAATAATCAGATGGGTGTGCTTGTTTGGTTTCACATCAAGAATTAAATATTGGCTGAATATTTGATTCTGCTGGATATAGAGTATCTTACATATTTCCCAGGCTGAATCAATATTTTGATTTATAATTATCAGTCATGAGAATGTTGCTTTATATAAATGTATAGTACAAAAGAATGGAAATATCTTTAGGGTGATTTCAGAAGTTGCCAGATACTCCGTTCTAGTCCCAAGATGAAATTCATCAAAATATATTTTATGAAACTCAAATTTTCAACTCAAACATCAGTTTTTAAAATCTAACATTCTAATTCAATACAATTCAAAGGTAATACTAATTGGATACTTACATGCTGAGGAATGATGGTAGGAAAATATTAAAAGCTTTTGCTTTCTGTAATTAAAACATCATGCTTCTATAGAGAAGGAAACTTTGTATATGTATTAAAAACACTACAATTAATAACATGTAATAGCTTCAAACACGAGCCTTGGCAGTTTTAGGGAGCATTTGTTGGTGATGCATGAGATGGCCACATACCCAGTGCAAAGTATGTATCGTGTGTTTCAGAACCGAGGCTTCAAGGAAGGTTGCAACATGGAGGAGCTCTGCCAGAAACACCTCAACTTTATTAGCATTCGATGTTGAATTAATCTTTGTTTGTTGCATGTTCAAAAACTTTTTACCTTTTGCTTAATTTTTCAAATCCCCTGTATTCAGTGAGATACCCAGTTAAAAAAAACTGGATATTGGGCCACATGCTAAAAACTGTTTCTGTAAAGGTTTGTTGTAAATGCTTTAGCTCTGTGGGCTGCACACTGCCTTCTCTCCTGTTTGTCCTTACACGGCCTTGAGAACATCTCAGTCATACTTTCTCCGATGCTTTCCAACGTCACGCATCCTTGAACTTCAAAGATCCATAGCATCGCTCTGCACAGCGCTAGCATGTTAGTGGCAAGCTGCGGGAGCTGAGGTCTAGTGCCAGCCTTCCCACAGCTCTCTCGGGGCCACAGAATTCCAAGAGCACCTAAAATCGAGCTGGGAATTCTTGGATGACCAAACAGCCTCGTTCTGGTTTGTTGACACAGACAGGAACTGTGGCGAGCATGTCTCTCCTGAGGTAGAAGGATGATCTGAGAAACCCTGTACTGTTTCACAGGAAGCCTTGTCATGCTTAAAAGTAATGGGTCCAAGTGTGAGAAGAAAATGTGGGAAAAGGAAGCAATGTTCCCCCTGGAGTTTCCAGTCTCCCACATTTGACACAGCTGGAGACTGGTCTTGTCACTACCCTGCTATCATCAAGCACACTACTCAGGGAGAAGGTACTCAGTGAGCAAACAATATGACCCCGTGTGGTCACTTACCCCAGTTGGACCATCCTTTTTTTTTTGCTTTTTGGAGACAGGGTTTCTCTATGTAACAGTCCTAGTTGTCCTGGATCTCATTTTGTAGACCATGCTGGCCTTGAACTCACTAAGGTCTGCCTGTCTCTGCCTCTCAAGTACTGGGATTAAAGGTGTGTGCCACCCACCCAGCTCCATCTTTTAATTTTTAACCAATATTCTCATTGTACTTTGATATGAAGATGTAAAACTCACTGTCCATCTTAAGTATAGAGTAGTGTTGATGGTGATGGTGATGGTGAGTGGAAATGGTCTTGATATGTTCCCAGATTGCTCTGCACATACATACATACATACATATATGCATACATACATACATAATACATACAAACATCCATACATGTTTACTCAAGACAATGTGTAGCCTTTGGATACACAGAGAAAGCAAGGTTCTGATACATAAACACCCTGAAACATGTCTTACTTTCTACTACAGAGAAATAGTGGTTTATAGAACCCAAGATAATCTTGGACTCAACACTCAACATGGTGGGAAGGTGAGGCCACACAGAAGGAAGGGTTAAGACATCCATCCTTACACGACAGAAGCCATTACCTATGTTCAGAAAGGTAATGGTGCACAGGCTCTGATGCTCAGGAATGACAAGATGGGGAGCCCGTGTTCCTGGCTTCCTAGCCCAGAGTTCCAGCCCTTCGTCACTTATTACAGGGATTTGGTCTTTAATGAAGTTCTCATTCAAAGGCCACATCAGATGGGCCTGATTGGGAACCATTTAGGAACTTAGGGCTTATCAACGTATTTAAATGCCCATGGAATGATTAAAAGAAATGCATGTGTTCAAATCCAAATGAAGAATGATTTGAGGTTGTGCACAAGGGACAGCAGATGGCAACTATTAATTATTAGCTTGTGACCAAGGCTCAGACCAGTCTGAAAAAGGCATTCTGTCTGACTCTGCCACATCTAACCTTTGTAGTGCTTTATCATAAGAATATTAAAGGAAACATCCCCTCCTGTCATTGACATGCTCAAGAGAGAGGAAAGTGTGTGGCCGTTGTTGGGATAAGACCACATGAAATTCTGAGGCATGTGTGTCAGGGGGCTCAATGACAAGAAGGCAAGATGTATTATTACTAATGAACAGTCTTCATGGAATTACTCTGCATCTCTTGCTCTTAATTAACACAGGTCTACAAGGCTGAGCTGTGATTTGAGACCTCCCTCTCTGCCTTGCCCACACTTAGGTAGCACCTAATAAGCATGTAGTCAGTTTGTGCCCCAGTCAAACGGTTTTAATAAATCCCTACAAGCATTTTGGATCTGAAGCCAGCGGGGATGTGGGGGGGGGGGTAATGCTTGACATGAGTGGAGTCTGACTTTATGAATGAAGTGCCTACATGTCATTAATGCTTCAGGGGGTCCCCTAACAGGGGTAACTGGGCCTCCGGGGACCTTTACCAAGCCTCCAAGTTTAATCTGTCTGCTGTGAGGATGCTCAGGCCCTGAAGGTAAACGGAACCATTCCTGTTTTACCTTGAACCCCAGGGTCAAGCAGGCCTAAGGGAACAAGTTTGGAACTGTCATTGAACATTATCTTCGACATGTACTGTATTTCCAAGCAGCCTGCACAGGGAACCATAGGCATGCGAGCGTGGCCCGGAGCTGCAGGGTGGTAGCGTGTCACATGTCTGGTAACAGAAGGGGATAACCATCCCAGTACAAACTTGACATATATAAATTGATTACATAAGTGGGCAATGGTGGTCCTTTCAAGTACTCTCCTTTTGTTTGAGCTTTACAGTAAAATTACCAGCAGCAGTTTACAATTAAGAGGAATAATAATAACCGAATATGCTTTCATCTACACACACAATTACAATGAACTGCATGCCTTAATAGGATTGTGAAAAATCTGCGTTTGACCCATACAAAAAAGTAAACACTCTTGCTCTGGATACTATGTCATTATCACAACAAAGAGAAACTCCTGAAATCTGATGATGTAGACATCTGGAGAATGTTAATCACTTCAAAATGACGGATGTTTTTTATTTCAGCTTTTGACAGACGCACTCCTTCCATAGATAGATGATTATTTACATAAATTACATCACCAACGTGAAAAAAATCAGAGTAACTTCAAAGGGCGAAATGCTTAATTAAAAAGAGACGTGCGAGTCTATTTTTCTCTCTTTCTCTGAGATTTCCTTTAAGGGAGAAAAGTGATGGCAAATCTTCCACTTCCCTGGTATGCGAATATGTAACAGACAAGTTTTAAAGCCTTCTTCCTGCAGAGGACATTCACCTTGAAGAACAGCGCCTCTGTGTTTGGTGCTCTGAAAACGACCAGTGGCTTTAAGTCTACTTCTAATTTCTCAAGTTCCATCCTTTGTCAAAATGGCAATTAGAAGTTCACTCCATTACTGCAAACATGAAACCAGACAGATCCAAGTCCATACTGAGTCTTACCTCACACACTCTTCCCCTTCAGACTCCTAAACAAGACAGTAAATGGAGGGAGATAGACTTTTAAAGCAACTCAGCAAAACGCTGCCAGTTCACTAGACCTCAGTAAGAGCTCCTGAAGCTGTACAGAAACAAAAGTCCAAGGCAGCCTGAAGAGAAAGGTTTGAAAACTGTCCCTGTAGGGTGAGCCACAGGCTGCCCTGCTCGTCCCTCAGGGCAGCCCCTGACTGGCGGCGTGCTGCCGGATGCCGGTTGGAGGAGCTGGTGCAATTTGGCTGATCCACTATAATTTCCTCTTACACTCAGAGCTGATCTGCAGGCTGACCTTGGACAATTTGTCTTCTTTCAGGGAGAAATGTCACCCAAAAGGAAGCTATTAAGTCAAGAAGGTAATTCTCTCAGAACCGTCCACTGTATAAACAGAACTTGACCTCAGGTAATTTATTGCTGGTCCCTAACAAAGAGACTTAAGATATAGGCCTGATGGAGTAGAGATCCAAATCTGTCAAGGAAAAGGGCAAGAGAACAAAACCTTGCAAGTTTTCTCTGGAATGTTCCTATTTAGAGTCTAACGTCTAGTTAATTGAGTGGTACAAACATGAAGAGTAGTTTCTGCTCACCGAGAACAAGAAACTTATTCTGTAATATATGGTAGGGTTGGGTTTGCACGGTTAAGCCATTAATGGTCTTATTTTTCTAATAAAGCCAGATTAATCATGTTAGTCTCACAAATAACCATGACTATTTCATCCTCAAGAATGGGCTTGATGAAGCCTCAGGTATGTTCCAGGGTGCTGAGAGCTATATTCTCAGTCAATCAGGGGAGAAGGTGAAAGCCGGAGCTCTTAACTGAGTGGTCTGAACCATGCTGTGCAGAGTTTTGGAAGACCAGTGATAAGTGGATGTCGTGATCTGATGGGGCTAATAAGAGCCATGATCTGACAGTGTCCCAAGGGCCATTTCTGCTGCATACTGGAAAGACCACAAACTCCACAGTAGCATCCTTAACTGATAACTAAGCTGTTTCTTGCTTCCTTTCCAAGGCCTAGCTTCTCTAGAAGAGCCTTTCCTACCCTTACCTAAGCCTCCATAAGACCATCTCTTCAGGTACCCCCCTCCTTCTCTGCTTCTATTCAGTTTTGGGACAGCCCAGCAGCACCCAAAGCAGAAACCACCCACATCCTACAGTGGAAACAGGCTGAAAGCCTGTCAGTTACCGCCAGCACAAGGTTCAGGGTTGGATTTTAATGCTGAAACATTTTTCTGAACCTTTCCTCCCTGCTCAGGATTGGCATTTGAATGGCTCCAGGTAACAAGCTAATCACAAAGCGACATTCTGGGCTTCTTCACAGACATCACACTGAAAGTGAAAAACAATGCAAGTTCAAGAAAAAAAAA
>CABHPP010141380.1:25246-46456 GCA_902168425.1 Peromyscus attwateri | reverse complement strand
TTAAGATATAAGGACAGTTAGCAAGAAGCCTGCCACGGCCATACAGTTTATAAGCAATAGAAGTCTCTGTGTTTCCTTGGTTGGGTCTGAGCGACTGTGGGACTGGCAGGTGAAAGAGATTTATCCTGACTGTGGGCCAGGCAGGAAAACTCTAGCCACAAATGGAACTGTTTAAATGAAGAAATTTATAAAAAAAAAAAAAATTTCTCCTAGCTATGGAACCCCAGAGCCAACAATTCTCCATTAGCCCATGGAGTGCTGGTCTCCTGATAACTCTTAAAGCACGACTTGCTTTTTGTTACGTTTCTCTTTTCCACATGTCTACTGTGGTCCTGTTCAACCCTTTTCACACTTGGTTTTTCTCTGATTCAGTGTGTCTTTGGGGACTGCTGACCAGCTTCAATGGGGGCTGGGCAAGGACTGCTCTGACTGTCGTGGCCTCTCCTGTTTTTCATGTTGTCTTAGGTTTCCTAACTCCCAGCTCAACATGATGCTGAAGTCAGGAACAATTCTCTACCCAAAGTCACTGAGTGATTTCAGTAAGAGTGCCAATGTGCCAAAGCTATGCCATTTCTACTAAATTTTATTACACATGCTTCTGGATCATACCTGAGGTAGCAATCCTAGAGGGTAACACACACCTTTCTTTGCTCATGAAAGCCTCTGCTTCTCACACTACCACCATGTAACGTGTGTGTGTGTGTGTGTGTGTGTGTGTGTGTGTGTGTGTGTGTGCTTACATGGTGCTCAGAGCTCAGGTCCCCAGGTTGAATACATGTATTCCTTCTATAACATTGAAGGAATAAATTTAACTTAAAGATGTTTCTGGTCTTTACCATCATTCAAGACGTGAAGTTTTTGGCATCCAATTAATTTCTCTGTATTTGCAGTTATTAATAAAACTTGTAGTCAATATAATAACATTTGTAGTATGATGTCTAATAGAAAAGTGCAGCTACTGTAGGCTGTGATAAGAACCATAGCATTCTTTTATGTCATGTTGTAAATAAATATTACACCAGTGCTAATTTCGAGTCATGAAGTAACAGTGATCAAAGTAGAGTGGGGAGGAATTGGCCAATAGAATACAATAACATAGCATTTCCACCAAACGGGTAGAATTGTTGTACATAACTTCACGGGTATAAGTAATAGTAAGATATAAGTAAGTGATCAAAATCTCAGTATCTGTTATATTTCCTTTGTATGTAGCTTACATAACTGTAGACTTCTACAATGTAAATTTTAATAAAGGGTTATGTTAAATAAGTGCTCACAAAATTTTTAGAAATTTAAAAAGCAAGTTTTGAAGGCCAGCATACCCTCTTTCCTAGTTCCAGGAATCCTGTGTGTGTATAATGAGGCATGGCTAATACTTATTTTCAGAACAATACAAACTATCATAACAAGTTGTTGTGAATACATATATAAAATAGAAATGTTTAGGATAATGCCTAGTACCTTGGTGCTCAATATGTTTTGGATAAATGCAAGAGGATAGTCTGGCACAAAGGAAGGGCAGGAATACTTGATAAAATGTTTACATATTTGGTATCCTAAGCAAACCAAGCGTTCACTCTAATAGTGCTGAGACTGTGTGCACAGATTTTCTCCAGCTCAGGGTAGACCGTATCCTACAGTTAGAAAGGGAAAGGAAAGAGAGGGCCCAATGACATCATTGCTCTTGTGCTCCTCAAATGGTCCTCATTAAGTTGACTGCACAGACTGTAAAGAGGGATTTTAAAAGCCTGGAAAAGTTGAAGGCAGACAATCTCTTGTTCAGAGGACGAAATGGGGTAAACCATAACACATGTGCCAAATAATATAGCCTTTGTTTTACGTAATAATTTATTTCCCTCCCTGCTTTTCCGTTCTGCAGGACAGACAGAACTGGAGGTCAGTATTCAGCATCCCCGGCGGCTGGAGAGTAACCAGGGCTGGTGTGCGGATTCTTCTGTCAGGGAAAGCCTGAGCCCACTGCTCAGTGGCAGCTTCCTAGGTTAGAGCATTGCGGCTGCTTTGGCCAGACAGGTCTCATGCTTTATGAGGCTGATAGTGTCCTGTATTTAAACCATTCGTTTGCATCTGGGGAAGCCCTGGCCAGGACAGGCAAAAAGGTCACTTTTTGTCATAATGGTTCTCAGAGCCCAAATGGGATCTTTCCCGAGGGGCTAGCTGGGATACATTCAGCTTTTTCTTGTGACAGAAATCTTGCCTAATTGAGAATCTGGGAGATAAAAAGATCTTTCAGTGAGATACTTAAACTCATTGACAGATATTTGCCTACTAATGATCAGGACTAGTGGCTAAATATAGTGTGCTGCTGTCAGTAGAAAGGATCTTTAAAACTTGTGGGATCATTTCCCTAGAGTCTCAGTGATATTTTCAAACTAAGGAGAGAACTGACAACCTCCAGTGAACTTGATGAAATATAGACCTGGAAAAGTTAGTTTTCAAACTTAGCTCCATGTAACTCCAGAGTTAACTGAACTTTTAAGATTGTTATGACACTCATAATAACTAACTTGAAGGTAGTGAGTTTACTGTCTGTATTAGTTACTTTTCTATTACTGAGATAAAACAGTATACAGGCACAATATAGAAGGAAGGATTTATGTGTGTGTTGGGGGACAGGCTTGCGGTTTCAGAGATGTAAAGGTCTATACTCATCACAGCAGGGAGGTACGGCAGCAGGCAGGCATAGATGCTGGAGCAGCAAGCTGGGACCTCATGTCTTAAATCACAAGTAGGAAGCAGAGAAAGCAAGCTTGAAATGGAGCAAGTCATTATAAGGCTCAAAGTCCCCCATCAGGAAACACTTCCTCTACCAAAGCCACACCTCCTAAGCCTTCCCAAACAGAGCCACCAACTAAGGACCAAGTATTCAAATTCCAGGACTATGGGGATATCTCATTCTGTTTCTCCAAAATATAGCCAATTATATTGTGAGGTAGCATGTGTGTGTGTCTAAAAATGGCAATGCTGTGCAAAAGCATGCAGTAGTTTCCAACACCTGGGAGTCATAAAAGAAAAAAAAGGTTATAAAATTGGACTTCATCAAAACGACAACGGAATATTCACCTATAAGAGCTTGTTAAGAATATGGCAAGGGCAGTCACAGATTGACAAATAATCTTCCCGATCGCATATTCAAGAGGGGGTATAATCAAGGAGCTATAAAGAAGTCTGAAAAGGGTGAAAAGGAAAATATTGCCATCCAATTAGAAGACAGGGAAAAAATGTGAGGAGAAATTTTAGAGATGAAGACACACACAGGGAAAATAAACATTAGACAGGTTTAGCAATAGCAGCCACAGGAAAGATGTGAATGAAACGAATAATGACCTATCAATACATACTTATTAGAGTGCTGATATAAGTAGGGCTGGGATGTCATTGACAGTATAGTGCTTACCTAACATGTTCAGAAACCTGGGATGGAGCTCCAGCATCATGCATGTGCATACATATGTGTGCATTCATACACCAACACATAGTGACCACATGGATGCTCATAAATATGTGGGCAGACTTGGTCACTCATAACTTTTTGTGGGGAATCTAAACTAGTACATCCATTCCAGAAAACAGTGATATATATATATATATATTCCAACAATGCACTCATGCGCACTTATCCCAGATAAATCAATACTTATCATTTACACAGAACCCTTAAGTGGATTTTTATGGCAGCTTATTCATAATGCTAATAAATTGGAGACAATTTAGACATTTAACTCTGACTGGTTCAAAGCTATAGTGTTACTCCTGGGTATTTACCCAAAGTTCTCCATGTTGACATATTCCAGAGATACTTGCAAGTCCATGTTCATGCTACTCTATCTAGAAGAGCAAAGGGTACCAGTGGGAACAGAGTAGGCGAGAGTATACAGCATATGGAAGAATATGCTATAAATTCATTATATACCTGCACAAAATGGCCTTATGTAACTTCAGAGTAAGTTTTAAATATAAAAATAGATTGATGGGCTCTGTGTTAAAAAAAAAAAACCTGTGGTATTTATGTAATACTACTTGACATAAAAGTGAATACATTCTTGACATATTCAACAACTCCAGTGAACCTCTGGGAAGCATTGTTTTTCCCAAAGCTTGCATCATATAGATTTCCTTTATAGCTCGTTCTAGAAATGCTAGGGTTGCAGAGATGGAGAAGAGATTAGTAGTTGACAAGGGCTGAAGGCAGGAAAGGGGATCAGGAGGTGGGATTGTCAATAAAAGAATAGGAGCAGGGGCCCCTGTGGTGATGGCGTTGTTCTCAACGTTGATCATTTCCATACCAGTATCCTGATTTCAGCATTAGCTAATACATTTGTAAGACATCATCATCAAAAGAACTAATTGGGGGAAAGCATAAACTAGGTCTCTATGTACAATTTTTATTGCGTATAAATATACATAAATACACCACATACACACACACACACACACACACACACACACACACACACACAGTTCCCACAGTTTTGCATATTCTAAACTAACGCTTCAACACTGAGCTACATCCACAGCCCTGAGAGTATAATTAAAGGAATAAAAGACCTTAAACATTGTGAGAAAATTGAGAAGTACAACTTTCAAAATTGTGTCAATAATATGGAGGAAGTACAAAGAAGAACCTTCTGAAACTGGTAGCAGCTTTACACAGGGTACATGGTTGAGACCGGAACAATGACTTTATTAGCTAGGGTACCTAACCTGAAAAGGGCCTGCAGTTTGCTTGTGGAAGTGAGCATTATCAGAGTGGCAGCTTCGGGTGTCATTGTTTAGTAGAGGGGCTGCCTGACGTGGTTTTAAAAGTTTCAAAACTGGATATGAATTTTGTGGCTATTATAACCAAAAGAGAAAAGTGCAGTAGCTGAGAGGAATTTGGGAAAAGAGAGGTACCCTGTGTTTCTTTTGTGAGTCTTGCCCATCTCATTTTTAGGATATATACAGACATAAAATGCATGCATTCTCAAATTATTTCCAAGGACATTAATAGCCTTAAAACAAATTTTTCATCTCCCAAAACAGGCATTAAAGCAGAACTGATTGCATATTTACTATACACAAATGATATAATACCAAGACAGTTATTGGAGAAGGAAAATTCCACTTCAACTTAGAGGTAACAGGCCACTGAATGTTTGAGAGATTTTCATCCATAGTGACTCTGCACAACTTACTATATATTCCTAAAAACAATGATAAAAATTCGGCAATATTCTTTTTTCCCCAGAAAAAAATATGATAAAGCCTGAAAGAGGCTATTATAGTGATATAAGATGTAGATTTAAAGGAAATAGAAACTTAGACTTATTGAAATTTTAGGAAAAAGGTTACAAAAATGTCCTTATTTATTCATTTATATTTTGTTGGTTAGCTTACCTACACTTAATTTATATGTTTTTGTGTGTATGTGTATGAGTGTGTATTAACATGTATCAGTGTAGATGTGTGCCATGGAAGTCAGAGGATGACTTCATGTTTTGGTCCTCACCTTCCAACCTTTTGCAGACATGGTCTCTTATCATTGACTGCCGCATATACATAGTTGGATCATGATCTTCCATAGAGTCTCCTGTCTTCTGTACTTTCACACAGGGAGACAGAGATCATTGATGTATACACTACAGCATCTGACTTTTACGTGAGTTTTAGAGATCTGAACTTGGGTAATAAGATTTGCATGGCAAGTGCCTTAACCACTAAGCCATCTATCTCCCTGGCCCGCTTTACCTGCATTTTAATCTAACAAACAAGGAAGGGATAAGAATTTTGTGGTGAAAACTAATAATTGCACACACAGTGCCTTTTCTATGAAGTAACAATGAATTGTGTGCAGTTCATTGTTGAAAGTACATCATTCCTATTCTGGGTAAATGGAAACATAAATAGACTATTGGGGCACCATGGATGGAATAGTAAATTTGTTCTGTGGTCGGCTGGTTCATTTAGATAGAAATATTGTGGTAAAAAATTAAGGCCCTGCGTTTGATTCCCCTGGCCAATTTCCTGTTCATGTAGATGGCTTGTCTAACCAGACCTCATCTTACAAAGCATGGTTGTCACCAAAGAAATTATGAAATTCTGCTGTATATCAAGTCTGTTAACACTTGAAAGCTGTACTGATTACAGATCAGTAAGACAAAGGAATTAAATGTAGAAACCCAGCAGTCAGGCTGCTCAGCAGACCTTTCTCCAACCAGATAGACTAGAACAACAGTCCTGAGCTCAGACTTTGAGCATGATACACAAATTACAGGACCAAGAAGCACCAGAGGCTTTTCTTGTTCCCAATGTAAAACTATTAGCAGTCGTAGAATTGGGGGATGTGGTTTCGGTGAAAAGCATGGGCCTGATTCCTCAGGCATTCGAAAAGGTGCAGTGTTTTCTACAGAGGAGAGGGTGCTGACATCAGTAGAAAACAGGTGAACATGGGCACAACAAACTCCAGGAGAAGAACACCTGGGTTACAACTTACATTCTCCTGAGATCCCAAGTCCAAATAAAAAAGTCGGAAAAATGTTATTCTGTTTTCAGTATGAGAAGGAAACGACCACAACCTCAAACCACAGATTGTAGAGCAAACCTTCCAAAAACTGAAAAATCTGTACCAGTGAAGGCAAAAAGAAGTCAA
Source organism: Peromyscus attwateri (assembly GCA_902168425.1). NCBI lineage: Eukaryota > Metazoa > Chordata > Mammalia > Rodentia > Cricetidae > Peromyscus > Peromyscus attwateri. Next base: position 39,810 of record CABHPP010141380.1, on the reverse strand, counting down.
GCACCCATGTTAGCCTTAGTAGATAACACACAGGATAAAAACGTCTTTAAAAGTCAGTATTACAGTCTTAAAAATTCCACCAAATTTCACTAACAAGACAAGACCTTCAGATTGTGTTATAAACCAGGAAATAAGACTTGTAAACAGCTCAGAAGGACAAGGGTCATTACTTACGATCTGTCCTCCTAACCTAGGTAATGACAGAAATAACTGGGCCTATGATAGCTTTTACAATGAGATAACTGAATGAATGCCATGTTTAAACAGAAGCACATATTAAATGGGGGGGGGGAGGCAGGCAGTGAGCAATTCAAGATAATGAAGCTGTAGAGTTGTCTGCTCTGTTTAAGAAGTATTAATGGCCTACTTCCTACCAGAATTAGTGTTCCTGTTGACTTACAGCAGTGAAGAGGAAAAAGGCCTCCGTTTTCATGCAGCTTATTTTTGGAGTGCAGATGCATTTATGTCCATATATGAAGACTCTTCCTTGCATTATAAGTGAGCATCAGAAAAACATGGGTTATATATGTGAAAATGAATAAAATAAAGCAGAAAATGAACTTCAGAGAAGCAAGGTTAAAATTTTGACTTTCATCAACACAAATACAGATTTAATATAAAGAATACATGAGTTCTGGAGGAAAATATGCAGATTGAACCAAAACCTTTCCTGTTGCTTAGGTAACCCGAGGATTGTCAGCACCAGAAACAGAAAAAGAATTTTTAAGAAATGTGCATGTATGTGCATAAATGCATGCATGTGTGTGATCATGCATGCAGCAGCATGTATGTAGAAGTGAAAGGGTGCCTTGTGGGAGTCAATTCTTGCTCAAATTGATGAGTGTTAGCATCTACATGCACCATAAATCTAGACCTTAAGCCTGTGCACCTAGGAATGAGTACTAAGAATAACAGAAGACAGGAAAGCATGGGCTTTCTGAAAAGACAGATGACTTACTTGCTTTATAATGGAGAAAGGATTCATTCCTAGGAATTTGTAATTTCAGGCTCACCTTCACATGAACTTAGACCTGTGAACTTTGAGTACCTGAGCAGTTCAAGAACCCATGACAAAAATACTAAATTGAATTAAAGTAGCCTTAAATTGCTAATTCTCCACAGTCCTTGGAAAGGACAAATGCAAAATTTCTCAGGAGAAGTATCTCCTCAGCTAAAGATCATCATAATAGCGACAGATTCAGACCCAAATAGGAGCTGACAATCAAAATCAGGGACTAGCAGGTAAGCAAGTCTGCGACAGTAGTGAAACAATAAGCCGCAGAATTAACTCTCTAAGACAGCCACAATTCCAGACATGTAATAACCATAAAGCGATTACCTTGAAATGTGTAAAATAAAAATAGGATGAACCCTGGAGGAAGTTGGAGAGGGGTGGAGGGTGAATATTATCAAAATCCATTGTGCACATGCATTATCATTTCAGGGAATTGATAAAAAAAAAATCTTATGTTGAAAAAGAACGATACTAAGACTTCAAGAATGGAAGGGACAGGTCAAAAAAAGAACTCATGGAAATGAAAAAAGTTTCATAGATAGATGAAATTGCAAGCTAATATAATGACAAAGAACTATAGACACCCATAGACAATTTTGAGAAAACTACACATACTATGTGTCTGAAAAAGAAAAGTGAGAGAAAATATGGGTTTAAAATGGGATAGAAGGAGGAAATATAAATATGTCAAATTGGAGTTTCCAAAGGAGGAAGAGAAAACAACAGAGTCTAGATTAGAGGTAAGTGGTTAACACGTTTGTAGTCACTACATGTAATTCCAAGAGGAAAAGTACGAGTTCCAACAAGAATGAGTTCTTGATAATGTTTTTATTTATTCTTGGACACCTTCTTACATTACACAATGAATTTTGATCATATCTACTCATGACTACTGTCCTCCAACTTCTCTGTGTGACCCCGACTCCATCTCTTTCCCAAGTTCCTGTCTTCTTTGTTGTTATTGATACCTATCTGAGTGTAATTAGTGCCATCCATGTGCACATGGGTGTGCTGCTATCAGTGGAAGTTCCTGGGTAGCCTATCAGCAGCCAAACTCCCAGAGGAGATTGACTTTTCCCTCCTTCCACAACCAGCTGGAAGAATTTCTGAAGACACAGCTTAAAAAAAAGGAATGATCCTAAATGAGAGCTTGAGATAAAAGAAGAAATCTTTTAATAGTTTTTAATTTATTCTTTGACGTGTGTGTGTGTGTGTGTGTGTGTGTGTGTGTGTGTGTGTGTAAATCACCCTCCCGTTTTTTTCTCTGACTCTCATCCTACTTCCTGGAAACCCTTCTTCCTAACAGGCCGGGTTCCCATTGTTAGTCTCTTTGTTTTGTTTCTCACCCACTGAGCTTTAATTAAAGTTGCTTGCATGAGCACAGCTCTGGGTGTATTTACTGGATGATGGACAACTTACCAGTGGGTAAACCACTGAAGATCCTCTGCTGTGGCGTGGCTGAGATTGCGGGGGCTTCCCTACCATCTCTGCTGGAACCTGGCTTGATCTTGTCCACACAGGATCTTGAACACATAATCACAGCTGCTGTGATGAGCGCAAGAGCCACACCACATCCAGAAGTCATTTCACTGATCTTCTCCTTGTCCTTCACCTCTTACATTCTTCCTGCCTCCTTCTTCCTCAGTATTCCCTGAGGATGGGGTAGCATAATACAGATGACTGACTTTCCACAGCTGAGCACGTGCAGCTACTTATCCTTGGCACTTTGACCCATTATGAATCTCTGCAGTAACTAAAACTGGCTGCAAGAAGAGCCTTCTCTGACAAGTTGAGAGCAGCAACCAGTCTATGGGTTTCAACATAAATATTTAAAAGGCAGTTTGACATCATGACCATTGAACATACAATGGTTGGTTTCTCCCCTGGGCATATGATATTCCCATTCATGAATTTTTTATCAGGTTTTATAGTACCACGCATGAAACAGCTCCCAAGAATCAAGCCTCATATCCAATTACAGAGTAACCAGTTAGTTCCCCCAAACCATCATGTCACTATGGACCAGTGAGTACATCTTGCTAGGGTGGTCAATATTATAGGACTGGGAGAGACCATTAGTGTTTGTTCTCCCTCAGGAGGCTACAGAGTACTTTCTGGTACTATGTAAAGTGGCCAGCAGAGTTCCCTGGTCAGTTGAGGCTGATTTCTTTATGTCTGACATCCACATGAGTGGTACTTTCAGCAATAGGGTCTTACTGTCTCTCTACCTATCACTTACTGTCTTGGCAGCCAAGAATAAGGGTGATAGCCTGTGTTGCCTTGGGTGCCACTGGGGCTTCCCTAATCAATAACTCATGGAAAGGCATCCCACGTCTAGCACAGACATTTTCATTATAATCCTTTTCCTCTGTGAGTACCATTGTCCAGCTATACAGGGCACTATTGTGGAATATTAATTAAAGATGTGTTACATTCTTTGATGCTGTGAAATTTTTGTTTAATGATGCAAAGATGTGTTGCATTCTTTCACGTTGCATTTGTATAACTCTGAAACTGTGTTGCCTTGACTGCATAAAAGACCCGATGGGTATGTATAATAAAGAGCTGAATGGCCAATAGCAAGGCAGGAGAAAGGATAGGCAGGGCTGTAAGGCAGAAAGAATAAACAGAAGGAGAAAAATGTAAGATGGAGGAGCAAGAAAAGGAGGAGAGAGGACTCCAGGGGTCAGCCACCCAGCTACACAGCAAGCCATGGAGTAAGAAGTAAAGAAAGGTATATAGAAAGGAAAAAGCCCAGAGGCAAAAGATATGACAATTTGAGTTAAGAAAAGCTGGCTAGAAACAAGCCAAACTAAGGCTGGGCATTCTTAAGTAAGAATAAGTCTCCATGTGTTTACTTGGGAGCTGGGTGGCCGACCCCCAAAGAGCAAAGAGTGAGAGTTAAAAAAAAAAAAGCTACAGGTCGCTTCTATTTAAACTTATTTTATTAATATATTATGTTTTTAATTAGCTTGCAAGCTATAAGTCAAAATAATAAATTTCAAAATATGTACCTGGAGGCTTTGATTTAAAATTCAGAGCACTCAAGACTAATGAAAACATTTGAATATTCAGAGAAAGAAGAGCTAGAAAGGACAGAAGGCTGTATTGGTGACTGACACTTCAGCCACGGTGGAAGCAGGGACAGCGTGAACTAAAATCTTTAAACTGTTGAGAGAAATTTATTGTCAGCTTCAAATATTTCCCCTAAGAACAAATAGGACATTTCTAGACAAATCAAACTGAAAATAGACTAATATTAAACAATAGCTACATGAAGGTCTCATATATTTAGACAAAAACAGGAAAGAAATTGAGCCCCAGAGGGACTGAGATTCACCAAACAAGCATGCAAAAGAAATTCTGGGACATGTTGGTAATTTTAAAACATGACACACTTAAACAATAAAAAATATAATAAAAACCACAAATAAAAAACTTGAAACAAACAACCAAGAGCGTTAATGACCATAGAAACACAAGAAACCGTAGGATGTACGTTGAAATGTGATGCAAACAGGTAGTGTGGCAAGGTCTTTGTATAGTACATGAAGAATGTGAAAGTAAGTCATCTTTGACCCAGTTAATAATCACCCCAACAGTTTTAGGACATATCAAATATTGCATCTGGAAATAAGAACAATAATATTTCAAATATCACATGAAAGTGGGGAGGCCATTGCAAAACAGGACAAATTGAGACTGTAAAAATTAAATAATAGAAATAACAAATAGATGAGTAATCAGAATGTGTTTAAACAGATCAACTGCCTTGGTTACAAGTTTATATGTCATATTGACAACAAGAATGATAAAAGTCTCTGCTCCTTCACAGATACACAGAAATTCCCAAATAGTACATGCATTAAGATACGTATTAAGATTTGGAGCACTTCAGAATATGAATAATGATAGTGTGTATTGCTTGGAAATTTAAGAAAAACAGTGAAAAAATCACATTTCTGAAATGAAGGGTCAAACACCTGGCTTCCGAGGGATCTCAAATAACCTAAGAACATTTTATTTCCTAAGGTTATGACTGGTAAAAATGTATATTCAATAATTTAGTCTAGGAAACAAGGATTTTATAGCTCATGGAAGGAAGCTCAATGACAATGAAGACTTCTATCTTGAGCAAGTTATAGTATAAAGACAGAGGAGAAGGCCAGGCACAGAGGATGGGTCTGGGATATGGATAGCCATCGTTTCAGCAAAGCCTCGAATCTGTAAGGCTTGACTTCAGATGGGGGTCCTCAGTGGATGCAAGCATTATGTGCCCTCAAACAAGGCCGGCATGCATGTTAAACGGTTATGAGGACGAAGGGAGGTGAATTAAAAATCAGCTCAAACACACCCGAGAATGCTGAACGCAATACCACAGCGGTGTCTAACACAGATCCTTGTAAGGGTGTTTGGTCAGGGACAGGGAAAGCTGCTCCTGAGGGAGCTATCGCAGTGCCCGGCAGGAGCGATAGTGGGACTTGCCTCTTGTTCTGTCTGAGTAGAGAAGGGAGTATCAGGAGAAGGCTTTGTTGGGAGACTGTCCTGAGGCCACAGGGAGCTTCACTGGAGGACACAGGTCTCAAGCAACTCCACAGGAAGAGAATCGGGAGACAATGTCTCTGATGTTCTTCTAACTGCCTCCCCGAGGCTGCCAAGAGTGCTGGGAGCTGGAAGGGTGTGAGCCAAGGTGTCTATGGCAGGGATTCTTAACCTGTGGGTCCCGACCCTTGGGCTCACATGTCAGATATTTACATTACAATTCATAACACTAGAAAAATTACAGTTATGAAGTAGTAACGAAATAATTTGATGGTCGGTGGTCACCTCAACATGAGGAACTGTATCAAAGGGCTGCAGCGTCAGGAAGGTTGAGAACCCCTGCTCTATGGAGATGCCCATTATCAGTAGTCCTCAGCAAGCTTGCATTCGGGTAGAAGTACATAGAAAAGAAGACCAAGCAGATAATAACCCAGAGTGAGCATCCTTTATGTTCCCTGGGGGAAAGCAATATGCTAAGCATAAACAAAAATACTTTTAGCATCTCTGACTAAAATAGCCAACAGACTTCTTTCTGCTCCTGGGAATCGAGAACAAAAGAATATTCTGCTCCTGCTATAAAGAACAGCTAAAATTACTGGAGAAGATAACGTATTATGTATATGGGTTGACATATACATGTGCATAACCCATATTTTTATATATAGCTGTATATATGTCAATATATACTATTATTTGCAGATACAAAAAGTACGTATTACATATTAACATGCAATATTTGGGGACTTAAATATTTTTCATATGTATAAGCACAAGAAGACTGAAAGGTAGAAAAAAGAAATCAGACCAACAAGTTCCCTGGGATCACTGTTTGTATTTTCACTGGTGGAGTACCCATTCCATTGTCTCAAAGGTGGCTTTCCCCTCAGAATTTTCTTTCCCTCTTTATTTCCTGAGCTGTAACTATTTGTTGATCTCAGGTTTTATTATCTTTCTTTGATCTCTTATCTAATTTACTTAGCCTTTTCTTTTTCTAAGACCACACATGTTCCAACCTCTGAAGAGCCTGTGAAAATCATACAATATGTGCTTTCTCCATCATAAAAAAGCTTTTGCCTCTTTTTCTTGGAGAGCAGTGTGTGTGTGTGTGTGTGTGTGTGTGTGTGTGTGTGTGTGTGCATGTCTGAGTAAGTGTTGTCTATGTTTGATCCTTATAGCTTTGACTTATCTTTAGACACAAACTACCATTTCAGATCTAGCTTCCCTCTATGACTAGTGTGAGGAGGATAAGCACAGAATTCACATTACTCTTATGCTAGAATTCATGTTTGTTGCCTTAAAATTCTTTTTAAAAATCTGTTACTCTCAGTCATGGAATTTATGATAATCTCCAATAAACAAAAAAGTCAGTCTCATTAATCATCAAGGAATGACAACTTGGAATCCCTGTTGAATATGACTCCATAACCACTTAAATGGATATATTGAAAAGGACTGACTGTATCAGCAGTGGGAAAACCCATATTGCTGCTGGAGTATCACATGCCAAAGGTGGGAAGTACACGCTGGCATAAACATTTAGAACAACCAATGTTAAATAAATATCTTATTTCACTCAAAATATGTTTTGGTGACCAGCTAGCACAGAGACAAATGTTAGTGATGTTAGAGGTAGTGGTCCTATGGCGGGGGAGCTCAATAATATGTATTTTGATGCTTGCATGTATATTATATTATAACTCAATATAATGCATATTATAAAAATATAGCATTTAAAAATTGGATACCTACTATGTTCAAGTCCTTTGCTCTATTGAATTTGTGTTCATCTTTTCTTCTTTCTTAGCATATTACAATGTAAGTGTGGGAAAATGCAGAATAATAAACAAATGGTTCAAATGTAGATTGATTCGTAAGTGTTTTCTGCTAAAGTCATTAGTGTTTTTCTAAGGTAGACAGTTATGGGATGGTGGGAAACTATTTGACACAGTCTGCCACCAATCTCTGATTTGTGTCCTTTGAATTGCTAATTAATTTCTGCTAGACTATACTTCTCCCACCTTTTTTAGCCTTTAAAATTTCAGAGGTTTGCTGTGAATGAAGGTAGCAGACAGAGCTCTGGGGAGATGGGATTATTTCTTTTGCTGTAACACTACCTACCTGGGTATTACAATGTTGGGTCAGAAAAGATTGAGGCAAGGAGTAACATGGCTGTTCTGAGCAGTGACATAGTCAAGCTTTAGTGCAAGACATTAATTTCTTACATCAAACGATAGAAACGAGCATGTCTATAGTCAACAGAGGATCCACAAGCCGTGGTCTATTGGGTAATTATTCTGCCCTTGAGCCTTACCGTGTCACTTCCAAGCCCAGTTGCCATGACAACTATAGAGTGAGAGTCGGTACTCCATGGAGTATTTCAGAACCAGAAGAGATACGAGATACACGCAGAATTTCAGTGAGGCCACAGAGAAGAATATTTGGCTCTTGCCTGAAGCGCCTTGAAGGATTTCAAGGGAGATTATCTTAAGGTGAATAAAGAGAATTGATATTGGCTTTATTAGAATCATTAAAATAGAACCCAGAAATTTATAAACATTCAAAAAAACTAGTTATTTTTGACTCCAAGCAGATTAATAAAATAATGAGCACTATAAAACAGAGCCAGAGGAGCACCAAAAGAAGTAGGCAATTTGGTGAGCTAATCTCCAGTTTTGAACTTGTCTGTTCTGTGGCCTTCCAATTCTGGGTATATACTGAAACCTAGTAGTGTTATAGGGTCACCTTTATGCCCACCTCTCTCTCCACACTGTTTCTTTCAAAAAATAAGCAGACCCGGTGTGCGCACCTATGTGATCAAGTTTCAGGCTAAATATCTTATATAAAAATCTTCATAAAGCAGTAGGATGCGCCCACTTAGGAGTTTAGGAATGGGAGCCAATTTTTAATTTGTTCCTCCTGTTTGCTGAAAATATAGTATTTCTCTTTTAAAGACTTTACTAGAAATCTGGTTTTCTTTCAGGAACATAGAGAAACAATTCACAGCGATGCATTAGCGTTGATGGTTGGAGTCAAAAGGTTGTGGTGTTATTAGGAGTTGCTGTTTTTTCTAAAAGGTTTTAAAATTGCACAAAAAATTTCAGATTTTAAAGAAGCTAATTAAAAAAAAAAAGCACTACCTAATAATGAGAACCATGACAGTCAAGATGTGGGTGGTCCGAGGGTACCTGGTGATGTGCTGTGCCCACACACTCAGTTTGATCGCAGATTCCTCCATAAGGATAAGTGCAAGGAGACACCATGGCATTATTAGATTTATGTCAGGAAGTCTATTGTCAAGGTTTCGATTGCAGCAAACAAAGAAAACTTGCATTAAGTCATTTTTTTAAAACCATAAAAGCAAAGCAAATATAGGCTTGGTGCCCAAGGACGAGGGTGCACTTTCAGGAGACACACAAGCTGAACTACACAGCAGAGCAGGAGCTGACTGCAAGAAGAGCTGGCCACCAGTCTTCTCCATGGAGAAAGAAGGATAAAGTCATCGCAAAGTTGGGTGGGAAAGGAAGGGGGGTTTGCAATCGTGGTAAGGGAGGGGAGTGTGAATGTGTTCAAAACACACTGTATGAAATTCTCAAAGAATTAATAAAAATATATAGAAAGCTAAAACCCATAGTCAAGAAATGGAAAATGATGGTGAATCCAGATAAAGAGAAATAAGCCAAATACATGAAGACTGAGTCTAAGAGGCCTTCACAGTTTTAAAGGACTCTACCTAAAGGTCAGAATAAATTCATCCTCATGGCACACCAAGAACTTTCAAAGGAGGTAGCAGCAAAGAATCCTGGGAAGGGTTCTGAAGCAAGTTCAGACGCATGTGCAGGCAGCTCTGTGGCTTTGCACGGAAGGGGCCAGGATTCCACAAACCGAGACTGTTAAGGACAACTGCTGTCCTCTCTTGATACTAAGTCACAATTTTATTTTTTATCATGTTAACATTTTTGAAAATGGGAAATAACTAATAACCAATTACAGCGAGTCCTCTCTAGCCATGAGAACTTGTGTAAGCTGCTACTACCACAGACACATTAGTGATTACTGGAAGCTGCTAAGCAGTTTTGACATACTCACTTAGATTCAACCCAAATTTAGATCTTGTGTGTGTGTGTGTGTGTGTGTGTGTGTGTGTGTGGTATTTATGTGTGTAGTGTATGCACTGTATGTGTGTGGCATATGTGTGAGTGGTATATGTGTGTGTAATAAATGCACAGTATGTGTGTGTGGTATATGTGTGTTAATATATACACAGTATGTGTATGTTGTGTGTGTGTGTACAGTGCTTGTGTTGTGTATGTGTATATAATGTGTGCACTGTGTGTGTGGTATATGTGTGTGTAATGTGTGCACAGTGTGTGTGTCTGTGTGTGTGTCTCTGTGCATGTGCTTGCATGCAGATACATATCTCTACACAGGCACACTGACAGAGGCCAGAGGATGAGGATGTCAGGTGTCTTACATCTTGCTCTGCTCTCTGTCTTATTACTTTGACACAGTATTTCTTACTAAATCTGGAGCTAGCTGTCCGCCAGCAAACCCCAGTGATCTATGCTCTCCTCCTCCGCATGCTTGGGCTACAGGTGTGTGCCACCATGCAAGGCATTTTATATGAGTGATTAGGATTGAAACTTGGGTCCTCACACGTGTGCAGCAAGTACTCTTCCTACTAAACTACTTCTCCAGTCCCCTTTCTTCTTTTTTTGTCATTTAAAGTAGCATGTGTGCGTACACACACACACACACACACACACACATACACACACACACACACATACACACACACACACACACACACACACACACACATCCATTGCAGTGTAGCCTAAGAAAAAACAGCTTTGTTGGTGGAAAGCACGCATTTACAGAGCCTTTCAGTTGTGAGTGAAAGGTGTGTTCATACTCTCTGGGATAGACTATAAAACCCTGAATGTTCGAAAACATGATGTGACTAGTCCAGCTTTCTCTCTCTACTTGTCAAAAAGTTCCAGATGTATTTTGAATTTTATTAACAGTTAATCATAAAAAATGAAATGGACAATGATTATGAATACATGTCTTGAAAGGAAGAATATCGTAGGCTACATGCTATATTTTGGTTCTTGGTAAGTAACAGAGGACTAACTATGGTACCCATGTTTATAGTAGACCACCCCAGAACTTCTAGTTTAACACTTGTACCCCACAACCAGCATCTCCCCATCCTACTCTTTTACCTACCATCCCACCTTTCGTTTATGAGTTTAATTTTTTAGATGCCATGGATAAATGAGATCATCCAGTAATCTCCTTTCTGTGTCCAGGTTCTTGTTTAATTTTCTGCCTCCCAGCTTTATCCATGTAATGGATGGGTAAGGCAACGTGGTAGAATAAACATTTTGTTCTGTATCCCTACCGCACGTTCTTTAGGTGCTTGGCTCTTGATAGACCCTTAGGGTGTTTCCGTGTCTTGGTTGCAGTGAGCAATGCTAAAGGGAAAGTGGGGTTGAAAACGGATTTTGTTTACGTGTATCTCATGAATAGAGCTGATTGATCATGCAATGGTTCTGCTATGCGAGATCTCACTAGCAGAGCTGCTGGAAACTGACTCTGTTCACCTGTATCTCACTAGCAGAGCTTCTGGAAAACTGATTCTGTTCACCTGTATCTCACTAGCAGAGCTGCTGGATCACACACTGGTTCAGCTTTGCATAGTGGCTGCACCAATCTGCTTTCCTACCAACATTGTACAAGTGAAACCAATACACAGCATGATAGCATGATCGCATGAAGATAAGTGGGCATTACTTCCTTGAAATTTGATAAAAAGAGAAGATTTTAATTGTTTCACACCTCCTGCGACATACGTCTGTATAAAAACATACAAAACCCATAGGTACTGATGGACATGCTGATTAATTTGCCTACGGTATTCACAATAAAATCTATGCACATATCAGATTATTTCATTGCACTTCTTGAACACATATGTTTTCACTTGTCAATTAAATATTTTAACAGAAATTTAAAAGTAATTTAATCACTTTAAACAATTGGTAAACTGGACTTCATCAAAATCAAAAACATACTAGAAAAGACATCACCAACAATGAGGGAAAACTCTGGGATAAAATATTTATGGATAATCATTCTGTCAAAGGAATTCTGTTTAGAATATAAAAGGATTCTTAAATGGTTATTCTCAAAAGACAACAGTGCTTCATTGCACCACGAATCTGAAAGAAGACGTAACAGTTAATTAGCACATGAAGAGATGCTCAACACCATCAGCTATTAGGAAATCACACGACTGACTGCACTTCACACTCAGGAAAGTGTCTATAAGGAAGGACAGCCAAGAATATGTGTTGTTAAGGATGCTGAGAAAAGAAATTGCCAACCATTGCTGGTGGAAAAGTTGGGCAGTGACTTAAAATGCTGTAGGTAGAGTGTCCCAGAAATTCCAGTCTGAAACATCTAACCGAGAGAAAGGAAAACACGTTGTTCTGGCTTTAATACAAATCATCTCCCCCAGGCTCATGTTCGGAGAACCAGTTATTCACTAGTGGCAATGTTTGGATGGCTGTGGGACCTTTAAGAGTTAGGTACTGGGTGGTAGCAAAGGTCGCTCATGGGCTTTGGGAGGTCTTATCTATCTTTGCCAGACTTCTTCCTGAGCTTTCTGGTCAGGCACTACGGCCATGAACGCTGTCATGCTGTCCCACTCAGAAGGCACTTCAATTCAGCCCTCTGACTCAGGAGGCCAAAATGAGCCTTTCTGCCACCGAGTTCTGTCAAGGGTCCTGTTGCAGCAATATGTAAAGTGAGCAATACACACATGTCTACACAGCAATGCATTTAAATGTTTATAGCGGCGTTATTTACAATGCTAGAGAGTGGAAACAACTCAAATGTCCATTAGAAAAGCGAATACATAAAACAAGAAGTTTCTAGACAATGAAACACTATTTAGTAATTAAAATGAAATATAAGGCTGGGGATATAGCTCAGTGGTAGAGTTCTTGTCTGACATTAAAGTCAGGCTCCAGGTTTAATCCTCAGTACCACCAAAAGGAATAATCAAACAAATAAAATAAAGTACAGATACATGCTACCAGGTGTACAAGCCTGAAATGCTGTATTTTATGTAAGAAATCTGTCACCTTATTGAACATGTACTGTACAAGGATCTTCCAGATATGCATGGCAAAAGCAAACTATGGGCCCGCCGGCCCGCAGCTTGACACGCCGCGCTGTCCCTCAGTCTCCCGCGGTCGCCTCCCCAGGCATGGCACAGGGCCTCGCCACACTATGGCAGCAGCGAGGCACAGCACGCTCGACTTCACGCTCTGCGCCAAAGCTGACGGTGAGGCCATTCTGAAAGGCCTTCAGTCCATTTTTCAGGAGCATGGGATGGCAGAGTCAGTGCACGCCTGGCAGGACCATGGCTATTTAGCAACCTACACGAACAAAAATGGCAGCTTTGCCAATTTGAGGATTTATCCCCATGGACTGGTGTTGCTGGACCTTCAGAGTTACGACAGTGATGCTCAAGGCAAACAAGAAACTGGCAGCCTTTTGAACAAAATAGAAGAAAAAATGAAAGAACTGAGTCAGGACAGTACTGGGCAGGTGAAGCGTTTACCACCCATAGTTCGAGGAGGGGCCATCAACAGATACTGGCCTACTGCTGATGGGCGCCTGGTTGAGTACGACATAGATGAAGTGGTGTATGATGAAGATTCACCATATCAGAACATTAAAATTCTACACTCAAAGCAGTTTGGAAATATTCTAATCCTCAGTGGTGATGTTAATTTGGCAGAGAGTGACTTGGCGTATACCCGAGCCATCATGGGCAGTGGTAAAGAAGATTATTCTGGCAAAGATGTACTGATTCTGGGAGGTGGAGATGGTGGCATATTATGTGAAATTGTCAAACTGAAACCAAAGATGGTCACCATGGTAGAGATTGACCAAATGGTAATTGACGGATGTAAGAAATACATGCGAAGAACATGTGGAGATGTCTTAGACAATCTTAAAGGAGACTGCTATCAGGTTCTCATAGAAGACTGTATTCCAGTACTGAAGAGGTACGCCAAAGAAGGGAGAGAGTTTGATTATGTGATTAATGATTTGACAGCAGTCCCAATCTCTACATATCCAGAAGAAGATTCTACATGGGAGTTTCTCAGACTGATTCTCGACCTGTCCATGAAAGTTCTGAAACAGGATGGGAAATACTTCACCCAGGGGAATTGTGTCAATTTGACTGAAGCCCTGTAGCTCTATGAAGAACAGCTGGGGCGCCTGTATTGTCCTGTGGAATTCTCAAAAGAGATTGTCTGTGTCCCTTCATACTTGGAATTGTGGGTATTTTACACTGTTTGGAAGAAAGCTAAGCCTTAAAGATGAGCATCCCATGAATGTCGTATGCTGCAAGCCGCCTTCCTGACTTCCATATGCCCTATATACCATCAACTGAGTCAGGCAACTGGTCACGAATTCCTTCAAGTGTTTTTTTAATTATTATTTTTAATTTAAAAAAGCCAATGGGAAAATGTATATTTTAATGAGCTAGGGTGTTAATTTTTGAAAGTCAGCTGAAGGACAATTAGACAGCCCAGCAAAGACTGCGGAATGCACTGACCCCCTAGAATGTGATTTTAGTGTCTTTTTTTTTTCTCTGTGTGGGGTTTGGGTTTTAGTAGATTTTAATTTGGACATGTGGAGGAGTGAACATCATTGTTTTATTCTGGAGAGAAGTTCCTGATAGTGTTTCCCCCCCATTCCCAAATTGACTTAGATATTAAAATTTGGTGCTTTAAAAAGACTTAAGTGGCCGGGCGGTGGTGGCGCACGCCTTTAATCCCAGCACTCGGGAGGCAGAGCCAGGCGGATCTCTGTGAGTTCGAGGCCAGCCTGGACTACCAAGTGAGTTCCAGGAAAGGCGCAAAGCTACACAGAGAAACCCTGTCTCGAAAAAACCAAAAAAAAAAAAAAAAAAAAAAAAAAA
>CABHPP010141380.1:0-25146 GCA_902168425.1 Peromyscus attwateri | reverse complement strand
CCTGTTTCCCAGCATACTAAAAGCCATTAATTGTACTTCAGGAAGGTGGATCGAAACTGAGTAATTCCTGGTAAGTGAAGGGTAACCCAGGGGCCCGGGACCAGATGCCTTAGTAAGATCTAGCAAATAACACTTTATTTGCAGATGGGGCTATATGCCTCCTAGAGCCAAAAATACCATAAGGCTGCTGAACTTGGATTCTGTAGAGCTTATTATAGCTTCTCATAACTTCCCGCTGGCCAGTAGGACAGCTTTGGGAAACATGAGGTGAAATCATGGTGAGTTTGGCAGTTTCACAACTAGACAAATATACTAAATTGGTAAGTAAATACTGATGGTAGAGGAATTCTTCATTGTGAGATAGAACATTCGATATTAACTCTTATAGGAACCAGCATTTCTCAGTGATTTGGAACATGATAGATTTTGGGGAATAATCACTTATAGAATACCAGAAACAAAGTGCTAAGTATTGCTGACGAAAGACTTCAGTATATTTATTCAGGAATATCCGTCTGGATGCACACAATAAGAGAATCAAAAATGAAATAAAAGCCACAAAGTTTTTCCTGGGATTAAAAGTTTGCAGCTCATCAGGCATTCTTATGTTTCAAATGACTTTTAAAAACAGCTAAAATTTAGAGTGAAATTGGGTCTCAAATATCTACTTCTGCTATTTCTCTAGAATTTTCCCAAACTGTAGCTCAGCAGTCTGTAACCGAAGCCACTGGAAGACAGAGACACACAGAGGAACTTGTTAGTCTTGGCCAGGCACAGGCCTTATGGCCTAGAGCTGAGTAGTGTATGGAACTAAGCGGGACTTTGTTTCCAGGTAGAATTCACTCCTAAGCAGAGGAAGGCTAAAAGTCTCCTGAAAAGTTCCCATCCTAAAAGAACCCAGAAAATCAGCAGGGTTACTGTTGCCATGCACCTTGTGTTCCTCTGTTTTGTACACCAGCTGCTCTGGGATGTTTATGGAGGTGGAAAATTCAAGTAAGGCATGTCTTTGCAACTCACTACCTGCAGTTCTACCCCATACTCCGGATAAGTCATCGTTTAGAGGCCTCCTCACAAACACTGCTGTGTTCATTCATTCAGTGTTTACTGGAAAGGATGCTGTCCCCTGTTTTCAAGTGTTTCCTTCTCTTTATTTGCTGCTGTTGTGTTGTTAGGATGTATTTCCCCCCCTTGGGAGCTTTGAATGAAGTTGGAAGCTACTGTCCTGCCAAGACACAGGTTGCAAAACACTTTGGAGTGACCTCAGATACTATACAAACATGAATCACTGGAGCCCATGCTTTCAACACTCTGGCAGAGGTCTTTTATGCAATGCTGGCCCCTTCTCCCATGAAATGGATATTCAACGCATTTGTTCAGCAGCCTACTTACACAAGCCATGCAAAGCTGAAAGTGGTGGCGGTTAGCAGGATGAATGTGGAAGATTACATTTCCTGTCTAAAGAAGATATACTTTGTGAGGGCTTTAATCAATTAAATATTTGAGAATATTGTATTTTCCAGCAAAATTTTTCTGATAGCATTTCTGTCTTTAATCATAATAATGGAATGTAGTCCAAACCACATGATTGCCTTGGTTTGGACCCTGGACTGCTTTGCCTTGATTCCAGAGATTTCAGTGACTCTAGCAATAATAACATATACCGTGTACTGAGAGAAGTGCCGAGCATTTGTGCCAAGCACATGACATGCAGCATTTCTAAACCTTGTAACAGTCCTCTGAGATATACCCTCCCAATACTGTTTTCTGTGCAAAGACACCAGAATGTAGATGGATCAGATGTTAATCTGACTAATTATCCATTAATAACGCCCAGTATTAAAGATAGGAACCGGCCAAAGTCAAAGTCAACTCCGTACATGTCTGATCTACTCTGCCCTCCTCTTAGCATTGTTTAATCAGCCCCCCCCCCATTGCTGCTCCTGTGGGTTTGCAAAGCTCTGCTGTCACATAATGGGGACATGCTGTTATCTTTAGCTTGCTATGCTCCATATGAGCAAGAGTAGCAAGCATAAGGTGAGGAAAAATTACTTCACTCAGCTGTTTGTTTGATTTTATGCCTTTATTTTTAATAAGCCATGTTTATCTCATCAATTTTCCATAGCAAAGATTACTTTCTTAGTTGAAAACTACACAATGGTTCTACTTACATTTCTTAGGCTCTGTATCCTGATTTTTAATTCTGAGCCCTTGAAATCTCTTCTTCTTGTGCATCATGAATAATATACTTCATTTTTCTCTTTTCCCCATTCCTTTATCTCTGTTTTTACATTTATTCACATACTGAATAATATTGTTGACTGAAACATCATCATACTTTTAGTCACAGAAATATGAAGCTAGTATCAACTTAAAAATTTAAAAATCAGCTGGGCGTTGGTGGCGCACGCCTTTAATCCCAGCACTCGGGAGGCAGAGTATTGATGAAATTACTAAGGCCACTCCACGTAGTTAAAAGGAAGATTTATTTAATGGGTAACTTACAAATGAAGGGATAGGTAGGTGGCGGGTTCTGGAAAGGGCGCAGCGCAGTCCAGCGGTGTTCTCTGGAGAACTCTCCTTGGTCTCCCTCTCGCGTCCAGCTCCAGCCAAACCAGAGAGCGCCACGCGTCCCGATCTCAGGTCTTCAGGCCCTCCCTTGGCCCCGCCTTGTAGGCGTGATAGTTACGGAAGCCTTAATGGGGGTTGGAACTTCCAGACCAAAGCTGGAATGGCTACCCACTACAGCAGAGGAAGGCGGATCTCTGTAAGTTCGAGGCCAGCCTGGGCTACCAAGTGAGCTCCAGGAAAGGCGCAAAGCTACACAGAGAAACCCTGTCTCGAAAAACCAAAAAAAAAAAAAATTAAAAATCCCAATGCATTTGCTCTATAAATTGTTTATTGAGGAGGAAAAAGGGACATCAGGTATTGCTTTTGTCTTATCTATGTGTACTTTTGGGACATGATTTATTACTCAGCTTGGCTCACACTCATGAACTTAACTGATCCCCTCCTTGGATTCCCTACAAGGCAGGAACCACTGGTTGTCTGTGTCTTTTGACAGTCTTTTTAAAAAAGCAAAACACACAAATCAGAGCACAAACACACACGAGAGAGAAAAGGAGAGAGGAGGTGGGAGAGAGAGTCAGAGAGGTGGGATGGGGAAGGAGAGAGAGAGAGTGAGAGAGAGAGAGGGGGGGAGGGAGAGAGAGAGGTGGGATGGGGAAGGAGAGAGAGAGATGGGGGGAGGGAGGGAGAGAGAACAGATTTGAAATTCAAGCACATTCTAGGGGTATAAAGCATATCTAGGATATATTTTGGGTGTGAGACAATGAGATTTGAACCAAAATGGAGGGATAGAAAGTGGCAATGTGATATAGGAGCTATTATGTAGATAACACCTATTGAACTTGACTGTTAACTGGATGACTTTGAGAAAGATGAAACTCTCTCAAAAGTGATACTCCAAAATAAGGAAAATTATTTTGAGGGAAATAGGACATTTATAGATTCATTTTCATTTACACTCCCTCCCTCCCTCCCTCCCTCCCTTCCTTCCTCCCTCCCTCTTCTTCCCATCTTTATAGTTCTGAAGATTGAATCCAGAGCCTCACATGTGCTTAGCGGTCACTTTACTCATGAGTCCTCAAATACACTTTCTTGTTGACCTGTTTACACCTCCGTCATTTAGGTTTGCATAGGATAATTGCTGACATTAGGAATCAGTGTAGACTAAATCCATTTTTAGTGAGTGACTAAAATTGATGTGTTTGGGGTGCTAATGAATCACTTAACAATGTAAAGGAAACCAAAAAGAAACGATCAAAATCTATTTCTGTAGGTTCTGTTTGTTAAACTTGTGTTAACCATAATTTTATTTTGTTTTGCTACACACAGATGCCCACTATCCCAGAATCTTTGTGCTCTGGCTGGCTTTCTTGAGCTCCCATCTTTTCTTTATTTCTTTTCAAGTCTGGCTGGATTATGAATAAAAACTGAGTATGAGAAACGAACCTAATGCTATCCATCAGGCTCTCCATTTTGAAGAGTGACTTACCAAAAATAAATAATTTAAAAGATGTGTTTATTTATATGTGAAACAAATATTAAGCCATAATGTTTATCTTCACCTGTTTTTATAACTTTGGGGGGTTCATAAAAGCTAAGACTGAGTACTTATTGTACCCAGTGTTCCAGGAGAGGGTTACCAATACATGAGGATGAGATGAGGAACCAGAAACCCAGAGAGGTGAAGAAACACGTCTAGAAACGTAAAGCTATGAAGTGGTTGAGCTAGGATTTGTGAGACTTTAAACATTTTATCTCCCCACTTCATTAGCACAAAAAATATGAGAATAAATAAGTGTTGAATTTGGCAGTGCCCTATGGTGGTTTTTTTTTTTTTTTGAGGATTTTACTTTAAATGTATTTTAATCATTTGCAAGAGTCCAATGCTTGTATTTGGCTTTTATTCAATAACTGAAAATAAATAAGTAGGGATTAAGCATTTGAGCACGTATTGTTAGTTTTACCACCTACATTTTTATATGAGCAGCTTTAACTGTGTTCATTTTTATTTCTCTCCTATCTTATATTAACGCTATGGAATAATTACATTAGTATTTCAATTTCTTTCATTAGTGTAGAAGGACTGCATACCCACTGACTCCCACGAGTCCACAGTGCATTCTTAAACAAGGACGGGTTGGCTGTGTACATCACTAGTGTGTCCAGACTGCGCACAGCTCTGATACCACTGTGCTGCACTCCGACCCACTGTGAAAGGGAGTTCCAATACGGTGTAGGGATTCCTGGAATGATTCTCACTTTGTAGAGACCCCACTCCCAAATTTAAATATCTCATCTGATTTGCAGACAGTAGCTGGAGGAAGTGAGTGATCTAGATCATGAAGTTGGTTTCTTTTGTTTTGTTTTGTTTTTCATCTTTCAGAGTTTTCTTAAATTTGTTCCTGTTATTCTCTCCTCTTTTTTTGTTTTAAGTTTCTTCTTATGAGCTAGGATCACATTCTAGTTATCCCAGGCTGGTCTAGACTCTGTGGTCCTCCTGCTCCAGTTTCCAAGAGCTAGAATTACAGATGTTTGCCTCCACGTCTAACTTTTATTCTTAAACATAGTGAGATGTACACGGTCAGAAAGGCAGGGGTAGCAAGCAAAGTTTCCTAACTTTGGACCACATGGTGCTACTTCAGCAGTCTAGTGACAACTTGAGATGCCCTCTTAGAAGATAGGTTTCCATGTATAAAATAAAGTGCATATTCCTAAAAGAAACATCAATCTATTTTCCCCATTATTACTGTGTTAAATAAATTCATGGTGTGCTCAAAATATCTTTTAACTTTATTTATATATATTTAATAACCAAGTTAGACATATTTCTCATTTTTTACATTTATTTACTCTGTGTGCAGGTGTGTGTGTGTGCATGTGTCTGGATTCGCTCGTGCTACAGCACATGTGAAGGTGGGAAGACAACTTCTGGTATTTGGTTCTCTCCTTCCACGGGAAAAACTCAGAGTGTCAGGCTTGGCAGCAAGAGCCTTTACCTGCTGAGCCATCTCACCAGCATGAATTAAATGGATTAACGATGCAGGGTGAACGCGGGAATGAGAGCTTTATGAAGGAGATAATCTTTAACTCGCTGCTTCTGAAGCACTGGCGCCAACAGTGAAAGATTATGTCCCACTGGAATGCAGCTTAGGTTTCTGGGTCACCAGGTGAAAACCCTCAACTTCAACAGGTTAATGAATCTATAATACCCAGAGAGTTCTTATGGGAAGGAACAGCCAATTACACACAACCTAGCAATCTGTTTAAAGAGAGCACACACACACACACACACACACACACACACACACACACACATACACACACATATATATAATAGAATATGTATATATAGAATATAGAATATGTATATATTATTTATGTGCACATATAAATGCTGTATGCATGAATATGTAATAAAGTGCATAATGATGTACAAATTTATCTTTTGCAATTATGAGACTATGACAATATCTGTAATTTTGTACCAGTCTGTGCCAAGCTCACATATATCAGCATTTTTTCATATGTTCATAACTGAGGTAAGCTTCATTAGAAATTATAAAAATAAAAACAAAATTATTTTGCTAATTTTCATGGATCACCTAAGTAAGAATTAGAACTCTGCTCATAAATAAGGACTGTGTCCTTATTACATCCTAAATTTTCTAAGTAAACTTTTAAATTTTTTATTCTTTAAAATGATGCCAGAAATGTGTACTTTATGATTTTAATATCATCAAATGAGGAGATTAGGCAAAGCTTTAGGGAGTTTAAAATGTTAACTAATTTTATTATTTCTTTACACAAGGTATGTTAAGGAAATAAAACCAAATTAACTTGCAAACTCATCCAATTCTTCAATTTCCTTGATTTCTTTCTTTGACATATGAAGAGAAAGTAGTGGAAGACAGGGGAATGAAGAAATAAAGAAGCACCAAGTAAAGACCAGTGGAAGAGCTGGGAAAGGTGAGCCATGAAAGCTAACTCCTTAGTTTTATCACTGTTTAATTGAGATAAAATAGTGACATATTAAATGCACACATGAAGTCACATTAGCATTATGTGGACAGATGGTTTTCTTGTGTTTGTACAGAACTGGGTAAACAGCACCTACACCAGCCTGTAAAACCCAGAAGTTTCCTTGATGTTCTTTCCTAGCACTGGATTCCTACCTCCATCAGCCACCACTGTTCTGGCTTCAATACCATGGATCAGATTTGACTATTGTTGAACTTTTTACGCGATAAATCACAAAGTATGTTAGTTGGCTTTTAGTTCTTTTTGTTAACTAATAAACGCTTGTGATTCTTATCTGTTTTGCTAACTACTCTCATTGGCCTGCTTCTGTTTGGGGGTAGAAAGCCCATTCACTTCTATCACTAATTTCTTGTTACTCAGACTCCAACTGATTCAACTAAGAATTTGTAGCTCTAAAGATGGTACAAATGTTATAACAGTTGCCCTCTTAAATAAGATAGAGTTTAGAGTTTTCAAAGTGTTAATAATAAATACCTTTATATTTCCTGTTCAAGAATAACATGCTTCCATTTCTTGTGGGCATCCTTTCTCCAGATCTGAAATGCATGGAAATGCAAACAGTACGTTGTGTGAAATGAGATAACATGAGAAGTTTTTTTTACTTAATTTTTTTTCTCAATTTCTACCACCACCACTGAGAAATCTCTAAAAGACCAAATTAGTAATGATCATCGTTAGTCAAAAGAAAAAACAATTCAGATCTAACATTGACAGCCACAGAGCAGAAAGTCATTTGGGAATATCACATGTCCCTCTTTGGAAACTCTCGAGTGGAATCCTGGTTCTGCTGTGCTATAGATTGTTCAGCTTGGAGAACCGCCGAGAGGCTAGGATCTGTTTGCAATTACCAAATCAAAATGCAATTAACTAGTCACTGGGAACAAACAATGATGTCTTTAAATGCCCTTTGGAAATGTCGAGCTGGCAATGGGGATCCGGTTCCCATGGTTCGGATGTTTTCACTTATCAACCTCTCTGTGAAATATTATTCTGAGGACCATGCGATGGTTTGTCTGAGGAGGAAAGAGAAAGAGAGGGAGATGTGGCATTGATCTGGGCACTGAGGCATTTTTTTTTTCTTAGAACACTTCAAGGAAAACTTTCCCTGCTCCTTTATTCTTTTGTTCTGACCTCACATATGACATATAAATGCATTTCAAACTAGGTATTGAATTTTGCTTCCACATAATCTTTTTTCTTACAATATTCTTGTAAGAAGTGTTTCTGATATGGCTGAAATGTGTAACTCTGGTTTTTATTTTTTTTTAAAAAAAACCCTTCTTTATGAAAGTGGGTTTGTTTTTCAAAAAATACATTCTTTTTAATGCTGGAAATGCTGTCTTTCCCCTTCACTCTGTCAAAAGATTTCTCTAGTATATGATTTTCTAAATATTAATTTAACTTGTGGTAGATATTGGCTGTTGCTCCTAAAATCAATCTTTAATCAAGTTTTGCCTAAAGCTTTTCCTAGAAATCAAAATATAACAACAAAATGTCTTGTTTTTATCATCCCAATACTTGCCCATTATGTGACAAAGGGCTCTCATACCTTGAAATTATTCTTTGTCTATTTTTGCAAATTTTGTGTTTCTCCTGCTGCTCTGCCGGATGTCAGGATGGCAATGGAATTACCCAAAACAGGAAAGAAAAAACACAATAGGAACTGGGATAAGCGATGCTCTTTCTCAGGCTGAGAGTCAGCTCACTAACAGGGATATAGGCGTGAGGTCAGAGAGCTATAGAATCCAGAAAGAATCCCTCTGAATTTGGTGACATCTCAGGCCAGTGCTCACTTAGGAACAGTCGGCTATAGTGTTTGGCATTCAACACTTCATGGAAACTAGTGAGAAAGAAACGTTTCTCCAGCAATGTGAACTTGCTCCAGGCTCTCTCTGAGGGATTGTAGATAAGGGTCCAGGTAGAAACTGCAAATGTGTATGTGTAATAAATGAAGAGAAAATGGCATTAAGTAAAACAGCATGGCCGCCTACCTTGATTGATGTTCCTGGGTAATGAGCAGGAAGGCCAGGCTTGATATAGAACTCAGTGTCTTCTGAGTCTCTGCTGCAGTGTGACCGTGTGGGGGTGGGGTGGGAGTGAGGGATGGTCCAGGCCTGCAGCCTGCAGTGTTTCTCCTTCACCTCTCAGCTCCATGCCAAATCTCAAGGATTCCTGTGAATTTCCATATGGATTCCCTGATCCATTGGCCCGTGTCCCATTCATAACCCTTGAAAACAGAGATCCCTATGAAGTAGGGGCACAGACAGTGATAGCTCTGGAGAAATCTCAGATTAGACCTTCAGAAAGGTCAGTCCAAGTTCCACAAGTATAGTTGCAGCTATTTGGGAAGAGGTTTTCCAGGGCCCAGGTGTCTATAACATGGTTGAATGTGAAAAACATTCTCCCTGATCCAAAGCAGCACCACCCCAATGAAGGGCACACATGCAGAAGGGCCCTTCTTGCTTGGGTTAAGATAGTACAGAGTAGCTGCTCATGACCATTCACGAGGGGTATTCAACATCTCCAAAAGTGTTTCCTTTAATTGTCCCAGATGCTGTACCAAACAGTGCAGATTCAGACATGAGTAGGCTACCTCCCCTGAGTAAATTACACCCTTCTGAAAAGGCTACTCTAAAATGCAGCATTAACACAGACAGTGGGGAGTTCCTTCCTCTCTCAGGACTGCTGGAATGTGAACTTTATTCTCAGATGAGCTAATTGCTCCCATTTAAGGGCAGTCTGAGAGCCAGACCCTGGTCATCACTGCCCCTGATTCATGTTCTTTGAGGGATGGACCTGATCCAGTAAACAGCTCTCCACCTAGTTCCTACTTCAATCTTGGCCCATTGCCTGCTTCCCACCCCTTTTTTCTCTGAATCCAGTTTCCTAATCACAAACTCCTGTGAGGGGTCCTTCCCCCACCAGCCAGGGCCTGGATTAACCTGCCTGCAGTTGAGACTCCCTGATAGCGTCACTTGCCGAAAGTCATTCAGCTCAATGATTGAGAAGAACTATCTTCCCAGCTTTGACCAGGATGGGTGGGAAAGGTCATCTGTGCCTAGGGACTTTCTGTGCAGATTGCCACCAGATTCCCTGAATAACCAGACATAATTAGAATTAGAACATGCTGATGAACTACTACCCATGTCCTTTCAGCAAATGTAGCTCATCATTTAAAAACTCTAGAACCGGACAATCAAATGCAATGAACTTTCTTTATTTAGATCCTACTTTAGATGTAAGTATTTTAGGGGCAACCAGGTAAATTTTAATGTGCTCTCACTGTTAACTGAAATGGAAAATTAATGAAATGGAAAGACTGAGATTGGTACCCAAAAGAAGATAAGTCCCTCCCAAATACAGACACAGACCTGGAAGAATACTCTCAGTGGTTTATAATGCTATCACTAGGTGGTAAAAATGTGAAGTTTAAGGTTTTTATTATCGCTTTCACAGGGTTTATCATTTAAACATAACTGGAAAATATGTTATATTTCTATGTGTTTCCAGGATTGTTTGTGCCTCTGAGGCTATATATCCAGTAGGCTCAAGTCCCAGGTTTTCACAGGCAGAATTATGCTAATCTTCTACCTACATGGGTTTGCTGAGTTAATGTTAATGTTGTTTCTTCGGTTTTCCCAGAGAGATGGGAAAGACACATCCATTTAGAGAATGATTTACAAGGCCATGAGAAAGTACTTTTCTATTAATTAGTGTAATTCATGTAGTGTCTCTCTGGAAATTCTTCTTAGAGTTCACTGACTAAAAAAGATTACCCTTTCTTTTTTTCGTGTGTGTGTGTGTGTGTGTGTGTGTGTGTGTGTGTGTGTGTGTGTGTATGTATGTATGTAAGGAAAATATATATTGAGATTAGAGCTCTGTCTCTATCAGGTTTTCCTGTTATTTTGGCTGTTGGGAAACTCAGATGTAAAATAGGCACAGTATTGCATTAATGGATTTATCACGTAGTGGCCTGAAAAAGCAGTATCCTTTTTCTGTATACTTCATCACTATTGTGAAAAAAAATCTAATTTCAAAGCCTAAACTCTAATCACTTTTTCCTGCTCATAGGGTGATTTTCTATACCATGTAAAAATCATTTGGAAAATGGTAACATTTAAAAACTAGCAGGAGTCCTCTACGGATCATATCAGGTCCTGTACAGAGTTTGACATATAGCTATTGCTTTAGAGTATTCTCCAGGACCATGGATTCTCAAAGTGGTGAGGATTTACAGGGTGAAATTCACTGTCCCTGCTACCAACTATTCAGCTGAAGGATGTGAGAGCAGATTGACATGTAAGAGTCATTGCTCTGGGGTTTTGGAATTGACAAAATGGAATTCTCTGGTCTTGACTCTGAGAATTCTGTGAGGTATAAACTGGCCAATAATGGTGGTGGTGGTGGGTTAATGTCATTTTTTTTTTTTTTGTAAAACAAATTTTGTTTTATAGCCAACCATGCTAAATTATCAGATTTCCCCACAACAGTGATACTGGACTTATATGAATCTGCTATCTCAGGGTACCAAAGACAAGAATATTATACTCTAGTATAAGTGCAATTCAGTAAAGTGGCTTCAGTGAAGGGGTAGGCAGGCATACCGGGACCTTACCTCGTGAGGAGTTTTGATCAAAAGCATCTTTCTCTACCACACTCTTCACTTGCTTGCAGTGGCCACCCTTGGAGCTGTACTGTGGAAATTCTGTCACATGAAATCTATGTCTTGTTCCATCATTCTAACCTTGAAGGCTGTTTGAAACAAAAATTCTCTTGTCTTCAAAGCAGAAGTAATGAGATGACCCTTCAGCAAATGTTCACTAATTTGAAATGAATTAGCATTAAGCTATGCTGGTTTGGGGGCATGAGATAACAGTAGCTTATTAACTGAGTTCGCATTGAAGTGTTGATGAGCTTCCCTGATGGAAAAGGTGTGATGTTCGCATAACTAAACTGCCCTGAATGGAGCGGTTGAGCTGGGAAGGGTCATCTAAGGCTCTACCAGATCAAGGATCTGCTGGAATCTTCTCAGACCACATCCTGCTTCCACCCCACACATCAGATTCTCTGTACAGATTTCTGACTCCTTCCTGTTTTGATCTTCATGTATCTGTAAAAATAAAAAAAAATTTGTGATGTATTCTCAAAACAGAAACAGATGTGAGATCTAATTTTTTATTGGAAATGACAAAACATATAAAGATTTAGCAAAATACTAAGCTCACATATTTCAAGACCACAAATGCAGTCACTAAGAAATAGAAGAAGAGCAAGACAGCAGGGTGGTCTTCATCTGGGTTTTATGTTCTCTATAGTGAAACGCCCATGATAGTCCACTGTCAATAAAATAAGGCAAACAAAGAAATAAATATACATATGTGCAGATATACATATATATGGAGATCTTAAAATGTTTTACAAACGTTTAAGAAAAACAATACCTTTCTTTCAGCTTTGAAGAATTGGACTTGATAATTCCTATGTTTTATCTCACTGTGAAAACTCACTGAGTCGTTTGACCAAATGAGCTGTTTTTATCACGAAAGAAAAAGTTCAGAATTGAGTTATTTTACTCATTAAATTTTAGGAGAAGCTGCTGTACAGAGCAAAGTAGATGTAACAGCTTTAAGAAAGAAAGATGTGGGCAGCACATACTGATGGAGTGTATGCTTTGTGGTGAGTCAATTAGCATTTATATGGCACCATTTTTCAGGTAAGACAATTTGGTAATATATTTGCTACAGCACATTGCTAAGAAGTCAAATCCGTACTAAATAAAAGTGTTACAGTTCTTTTATTTTAGAAAAAGGCATTGGGTTTGATTAACATTTCTCTACTGCCTACAGTACACTAGGCGTTGGGCTAGCTAGGGGCTTATTGCTGCTATTCAACTTCTATGACAAGCCTATTTGCTATTCCTACCTCTATGCTTTGAATGAGGAGTCTGGATATCCAAGAAAATGAAATGACTTAGTCAAAGTCTCATATTTACTAAATTATCAAGCAACGATCAGAATGCTGATTTTTCTAAGGCTAAAATTATTTTCACACTGTTCCAAGTCAACCAAGGAATACATTTACACATTCTCTTAAGTACTTATATTTCGATAGTCTTTAGGTATACAAGTTAGTTTTACATTCTTCATCTTTATCTCTTGCATATTAAGGCATAGATGATGTCCAGGTTAGCGTTAAGGAATGTCCAGAAAGCTTGAGGGACATGCCACAGTGGGCAGGATGTGTAAGAAATGAGCAGCCAGGCAGTTTTTGGTGACCTGGGACAGTGTCTGACACACTCTGAGAAATTAAAAAAGAAAAAACAGTGCATGCTTTGCAAGAAAAACCTATCCTATCTGAGTGATTTTCCGGTACGTCTTGAGGAACACGTGGGTTCCTCTGGAGGATCCTACAGAAGGGGCCTGAGAAGTAGATGAAAAATTGAGATGGAATCCATGAACTGAAGCTTCAACCTATCATCTCCCTGGAACACAGAAGATCTGATTAAACGTGTTTTGCATAAGTTATCTCCCCAATAATACTTGGTTCAAATATAAAAATTTTCCTGGCTTGATGGCATTTAAAGATGATATATTTATTCCACATACATCTTGTGCTGTTTTGATGTTTGATACTTTTCATGCACACAACTTTGAAGATTTCAGGTGGAGTCGGTGATGAAGTGATGGGCAAAAAGCAGAAGTGGGACAGGGTTTTGAGAGGACATAAAGTTATAACTATTTTACATGTTTGCCACAAACAGATGCATAGTGTTTTCCAGTAATCAGAGAAGGAACCAGGTATGTCCATGCTTTTAGCATCAGATTGAATAATCATTTCTAATAGGAGCTTGTTAATATGCACCAACACCTTCTGTGAGCCTAATAAAATAGGCATTATCCTATTAGGTACCTGTCCAATTTCTAGGAATGTTGACATACAAATGTGCACACACACACACACACACACACACACACACACACACACACACACTTTCTTATGTGACTTTGGCTATGCCTTGAAAGATTTTGCTTGACTTTGGCAAAGCCCCTCCCCCACAGTCCAGTTGTGTCTACGTTTGTTTCTCCACCCGGCCTTTAAGGTTTTTGTAAGCTTTAAACCATATACAACACCATAATCCCAAGAATTAATACAGGTTATTCCAATTTTTGAGTATTAGATGCTATATACAAAGAAAATAAAATGTATGTTACCGTCAGAAACATGAACTCTCATTTTGCCTTTATTGATACAAGGAGAAATAAGGTCATCCTTCAACTCTGGATAGCAGCAGCACCTTCCCTACAACTTAACTATTATTCATAGTTATTCCAGGTTCACAAGTATTAGCAAAACTGGGAAATAATGGAGAATATATAGCAACAATTTTTCCAAATAGTAAGTGCGTTGAAGTAAATTTGTGCATTTGTCTGTCAACTTTGCTATGTAATTAATAAATTAGGATAGAATGCTTGTGTGAGAATCATCTTCTTCCTAATAAAATCTTTGCGTGTTTTATTTTTTCTAACAACTGATGTGATCAAAACCTAACTGCACTGAGAGAAAATTATTCGGTCAAGTTAAATAATACTTTGTGTAGAACAAATATTTCCTTGCTCATTTGTTTTGAGATGGCTCTCTCTTTTGGGTCAGGCCATGTGTCATGCTTCACATAAAAAAAAAATCCTCATGTATTCTACATTTCTGCTGACATTATTTAAAATTTCACCTAAAATATGATTTATTAATTGGATTTGTACTTTCAGACTGTTCACTAGTAACTCCCAGACACCCATAGATAGATCTTTAAATTTTAAGCTATTTATTTATTTATTCAGCATTTTACTACCATTTCATGTCAGAAAATGGTAATGGGAGAATTACATTGAAGGAAAAAAGAGGAGGGCTTTTGATATGAGTTCTATAAACAATTAGATAATTAAACTGGCATTGTTCTGTGCAAGAGCATTTTTGCACCAAATTGGGGTGATTGAAGCAAGCTGGATGATAGATCTGGGCTGACAATGCTCTCCCCAAGAGTCGAAGGTTACCTAACAAAAACTCCAACACAAGGCTAGAGAAGCTCTGCTTTGAGTGGTTGGTCAGAGCTGTCCAAAGACCCCCAAAACATCCCACTTTGCTGCTGTTGCCCCTGATTGCTCCCCAGAGGTAGAGGTCCATACTGCTGAAGGCATCGTACTCTTTGGACACAGGACCTAGAGCACCTGAGCTGGATCTGACCTGAAAGACTCCTTCCTAAAGACTAGTTTAATGGTACTAGATGGCACCATGTAGGCTTCTAAAGGAGGGAAGTAACCAACAGTCCTACCCAGCTATGACACCTTTGAAACACAGCAGTGACCATCAGGGCAGGGTAACCCCAAGTGTGTAGGAGTGATATACAAATAGTTTGTTTTCCAATACTAAGTGTTCAGCTCCAAAAACACACATGTGCAAATAACTTTACATGGACTGAACAAGCTGAATTTGTGTATTTAGGAACACACACACACACACACACACACACACACACACACACACGCACACACCACATCACCAACACCAACAACAAAAATTTTAAAAAGAGGTCATGAAGCTGGGCTCTGGTGGCACACACCTTTAATCTTAACACTTTAATCATAACCAGCGTGGTCTACACATCTAGTTTCAGGACAGCGAAGGCTACACAGTGAAATTTTGTCTCAAAAAAAAAAAAAACCCATAAACAAACAAACAAAAAGAGGTCATGAGGTCATTGATTTGAAAGAGAGCTAGGCAGTGAGATTGGACCTTGCTCAAAATGGGAGGTGTTGGAGGGAAGAAAGGGGGTGGGAAATGGTGTAACTACATTCTAATCTCAAAAAATTAAAAATAGATGCTTGATCAGTAGTACATAGTGGGAAAAAAAGGACACCAATCATGGGGACTAGTCCTAGTCCAATACGTAATTTTCAAGACTGAAACCGTAGTCAAAAATTATACATCTGTAAGATACAAGAACATTGTATTATCTGTCACTTGTGTTTCCCAGACAAAAGGATGTTAAGAGTCTTGACCTGTGGAGTGGGGTCTTGTCCAAGCCTGTGCTGATGGTTGAGTGTTAGAGCTGAATGATGCTGCAGAGTCTGCCTTCCTGCCAAGCCCCTGCCCTACTCCCTCCCCTACACCAGGGGTTGTGCTTGGAATGTCAAAAAGAAGGTGTTTCAGGGTATCTCAAAATGTTCCATGTAATAAAAAAAATGTCATGTGATGATTTTAATTTGTTCTCTAGCTCAATGCATTATGAAACTGGTCTATTCATTCATGTGATACATAGTTATTCAGACTTAAAACCTGTCAAGAACTATTCTAGCAGCTTAAAATGTGTCAGTAAACAAAACAGGTAAAGAATTCTACATTTATGAAGTTTACATTTTAGCCTGGCAGACAAAACTAAAGATTAAATAAACTATATTATAAAACGTATTTAGGAGGTGTTAAGAAAACAGC
Organism: Peromyscus attwateri; assembly: GCA_902168425.1. Lineage (NCBI taxonomy): Eukaryota > Metazoa > Chordata > Mammalia > Rodentia > Cricetidae > Peromyscus > Peromyscus attwateri. Next base: position 9,057 of record CABHPP010141380.1, on the reverse strand, counting down.
ATTCTCAGGTGATTGCAAGGGGCCTTTACAAGCAAAGCATGTGACATTTAAGGAAAAGTTGATGCCTATGAGGGAGTTGATCATGTTGAGAGATGAAAGAGACAATGGCAAGGCAGCGAAGCAGCTCCTGGAGAGCTCTAAGGGAGAATATATTTGACAGGTTAGATGAACAGTGAAGAGCACTGTGCTGGAGGAGAGGGAACAAAGCAAAGATGTAGGAGAAAGAAAACAGGCACAGGGGAGAACCAGTCTAGGTGGGTCTTTTCCAGTCATGGTGAGAGCGATATATATTATGTAACGATAATAAAAAATAAGAGGTCTCAAATATGAGAGGAAGAAAGGAGGTGAAAGGAATTGGAAGGGGGAGAGAAAAGGGGGAAATGATTTAAAAGCGATATTTATATATGAAATTTTTAAAAAATATATTACAATTTTAAATTAAAAGAAAGAACTCAGGCTCAGATGGTCAATAAAATCAGGCCACTTCAGGTACTGAGAATAGATGTGAGAGATGTTGATTTATAATTCAGAAAGCTCACTCCAATAGATGTATGGAGAATTAACTGGAGGTGGTGTCTTAGTTACTGTTTTGTTGCTGTGAAGAGACATCATCACCAAGGCAACTCTTATAAAAGAAAGCTTTTAACTGAGGGCTTACTTACAGTTCAGGGGTTAGTCCATTGTCATCATAGTGGGGAGCCTCAGCTTTCCATCCTGATCCACGGGCAGCAAGCAGAGCGAGAGACAATGGGCCTGTATGGCGATATTTTATTTGTGCTGAAATGTGATTTTATTTGTATATTAATAAATAAAGTTGCCTGAGGGTCAGAGCTAATAGCAAGCCATAGCAGAAGCCAGGCGGTGGTGGTGCATGCCTTTAATCCAATCACATGGCAGGCAAAGTCTGTGTGTTCAAGGACATAGCCAGCTTGGAGACATATGCCTTTAATTTCAATACCAACCATAGAGACCTGGAGGTCTGTATAGATAAGCAGTGATGAGGTTATGTGGTTGGGTTTACAACCAATGAGAAGGCAGAATAGAAAGTCAATAAAAAGACAGATACACAGGAAGCAGGTCTCTTTCTCAGGGGAAGGATGGCAGCAGCAGCAAGGGATAAGAAGGCGGTTTTAAGTCTCAGCTCTTAGCTACTGCTTGAGCTCTTGGGCTTTTAATTCTGCATTTGGCTCCGTGTTTCTTATTTAATAAGACTGTTATATCTACAGGCCTGATATGGGTTTTTAAAACCAAAAAGTCCACCTCCAGTGACACACTTCCTCCAACAAGGTCACAGCTACTCCAACAAGGCCACACCTCCAAATCCCTTCCAAATAGTTCATTAACTAGGGACTAAGCATGCCTATGGGGGTCATTGTCATTCATACCACCCCAGTGAGCAAGCATACAGAGATTCATCCCAGGCTATTCAGGTGATCGATTCAGGTAAGAGAGGAGGGTGGCATGGACGCAAAGGCAGACATAAAGTGGGGAGGAAATGGATGGGTCCTGGTTACATTTTGAAGGGGAAACTACAAAGATTTGCAGACAGATTAAGAATATTAGTAAAAATCAACTATAAAGGTTGACTCTGAAGCCCTTGGATGGAGCAACTGGAAAAATGGGGTTTTCATTTATTGAGTGGGAAGACTGAGGGTGGAGTGTGATTTTGGGGAAAACAAGAGTTTGATTTTGGACATACTAAGTCTGAAACCACTACTGGATTTTATTTTTCTTCAAAGTATGAGGGGGGAATGGTTAACAGATAATGTTATAGAAAAGTGGAGTTCAGAGAAACTATCGGAATTGCATATAAATGTGAGATGCCTCAGCGTATGAGGGTGTATAAAACCTTTAGACTATGAATACTAAAGTATAGAATGTAGGGACACCAAGAGATGTCACTCTTGTCTTTCAGAGCCACTCCAAAGTGGGACCTTCTGCTTCACAATCTATATGAGCATATGCCAACTCAATTCTTTTACAAAGCAATTCTAATGTTTTCCTTCCAGTTAGGAATGAGGAAGCCCCACCACCACCACCACGTGTACGTGTGCATGTGCACACACACACATACACATACACATACACACACACACACATACACATACACACACACACACACACACTCAGTCATGTGGTCTTAAGTATAAACAGATGGAGAACATGGATCCAACATTATGGACACAGCAGTGTAAGATACCAAACTATCAGCTTATTCGTCCTGTGGCACTGTCTATTCCAATCATGTGTGCACCATTTGCAGCAGGGTTTACTTGACCTTAATATTTGATGGAACTGAGCTTGAAATGGGCTTGAATGCATGGTTATGGTCACATAATTGTTTCATATGCCATAGTGAGAGCCCCAACTCTACTGGGACCAAGGAGTGCACCCCCAGTGTCTTTTGAATGGCTGTTAATCATTCCTTGCTGATCATACTTTTTTTTTTTTCAGAGTCCTGGAGCAGTTGTTGCTTTACATGCATTTTGCCCCTTTTCTCTAGGCATGCTGTAGCATCTACTGCTTTGGGTACTCCACAAGCCTGGCTGCTTGCCAAGGCACACAGCCAATGAGTCAAAGCTACATTCCCACCTTTGAAATATGCTACCTGGATGCCATGAGTAAGACAGCAGGCAGCGGCTGTTTCTTAGTGGTAGTTCATACAATATGAAATAATTTGTCCTTTACTTTGAAATATACAGATATCCCTTAAACCACTGGATCCAGAAATCGTCACTGATGACATATCTCTGAATCCCTGTAGGGTTTAGTTCTGGAGTATATTTATCTTGTAATGGCTAATAAGCATTGTTCAACCTACAAACTTAGTCTAATACAAAGATGTCATCAATACAGCAAATTAGTTCAGTTTTCTCAGAATGTCCACCAAGGTTTCTTTAAGTTATAGCAAAGAATGGATAAGTTACAACCCTGAACCAAATCATAAATAAAAGAACATGTTCTCTGGACCAATAATCACATATCATATGTCTCAGGCTATGTTAATTTGCTCTAGCAAATGTATCATAGAGGAAGAAAAAGTCTAGACTTCATTGAGTGCACTTCATATTCCAAAATTTTTCTGCTTTAGGAGAAATATAAAAGGGATATTTTGGGGCTACCCATCCTTGTATTCTCAGGGATAGTGAAAGCTTATAGCCTAATGATGTAATAATGTTCTTTACTGTGAACTTGACTGAGCTATAATGGACTCAGATATTTGGTTAAACATTCTTCTGTGTGTCTGTGATTGCTCATCTTGGGATGAGATTAGCTTTGAGTTAATTAATAAACTGAGTAAAGCAGATTGTACTGCCAATATGTGTAAGTCTCATATTCCAATCCAATGAAGATCGGAACAGAACAGAAAGGTAAAATAGGAAATATTTTCATCCCTATTATCTCTGTCTCTGTCTTTCCTGTCTTCTTTTCCTCACTTTGAGTGTAATATCCACCAGTCATTTCCTGCATTTGAACTAAGACTGGCATCGAGGCCTTTGGCTCTTCTGGTTCTTAGGTCTTTGAACCAGGGTTGGAGTTGTTCCAGTGCCTCTATGAATCTCAAGCTTGCCAGTTTCCTTAACCTATAATTTCTTATCCTCTGTCTCCTTACTCCCATCAAATATATAGCCTGCTGTTTCTCTTTTTTAGGAGAACCCAGACTGACCAACTATCTTGGTTTAAGTCAGTGGTTCTCAACGTTCCTAATGCTGTGACCCTTTAATACAGTTCCTCATGTTGTGGTGATCCCCCAACAACCAAATTATTTTTAGTTGTTGTAATTTCACTACTGTTATGAATCATAACATAAATATCTGATATGAAGGATATCTGATATGTGACTCCTGTGAAACGCTCATTCCAACCACCCAAAGGGGTCAAGAGTCACATTGAGAACGTGTGGTTTAAGTAGAGTTGGAATTCCAACTTTGCCTTTTTCATGACAATACTTAAACTTCACAGCTCAGTTGATCTTTAAAGGATTCCCACCTCCTAAGCATGCCAACCTTAATTGTACTCTTCTTGGTCATTCAGGAAACAACTACTGAATAGGCCCATGATCCTAGAAGATCCACTGTAAGTCTGACTTGGACCCAGACCTGTTAACTGCTCAGCTCTCAGACACTCTTTCTTTAAAAAATAGTGTGTGATAATGATTGACACTCTTAGGTAATAAGGCTAATCTGATTCTCTGTCCATAGTTGGTTACATGTTTTATTTATGTTTCTATGGTTACCAGGTTCATAGCAATTGCCATCTAGTGGATAATATGAGGGGAATTGTGCTTATATGTTCTGGGGTGTTATAAAATCCTCTCTGCTGTAGATGGGTCTCCATACCAAGACTAGATATGAACTGTGTTCTGAAATTGTGAAAATAATGTAAACATTTTTTTATTTACATAGCTTACCTACTTCCTTGTTGTACTTTGATCATGCAGACTGAGTATTATATTTTTTCACTGCCTGTCTACCTTACAAACTTGTCATCTGTTTAATGCATCTATGTGTCTGGGGTCCGGACATGTGGTCTGACACTTTGACCATGATGCTCATAATAATTGTGCTGACTTTTCTTCAAATGGCTAAATGCTGTCATTTGGTCCTTTATGCCAGGGCGCAGCAATTTCTGCTATTAGAAAGCTTGATTTCACAGTATATTTTGTCTATCAGACCCCAACTGCAAAGGAAAGACAATATCAAACTTATTACCATATAATGTATGTCTCTTTATAAATGGTGTGTGTAGCAGACTGTCTCATGAGCATAGACACCCTGTATCTTCTGGCTTTGTGCGGTATATTCTCAATAGAATTTCAACGTTGCAAAGTTCTTTGATCTTTCTCATTAGCCATGATATTCCTTACACAATATTCTAAAATTCTGTTTTACTTGTTATAGGCCATTGTTTCCAAGCTTCCAGAAGCTAACTTATCAGAGTATTAATGTCTCCTGGCATTCTTGAAATGATATTACATGCCACATCCTAGAAGTAGATCTTCATAACAAAATCTTTCTTTGTAAACTTCATATTCCATATAATACCACCCAGAACCCTCAGGAACTAGTCCATACAAACCCTCCAGCTAGGTCCTGTTACCTCTTGAAGTTATCCTTTAAACACTCAGAAATTTCATGGCTGAGTGATGCTAACTTTTAATGTTATTCATTGGTCTTGTGGCTAAGAGAAGAAGGGGGAGCAGGTCCTAAGAGGAACGAACTTTCAAAATGATATTCTTTCTAGCACCCAAGGAAGGAAAGAGTGCTGCCTTCTATTGTACAGGAGAGAGCTACTTCTGCAGGTCAAAGAGGTTCAGGAATATCAGGAATTCAAGATTTTTGAGTTCCCAGAGTCCACTTGTTCCCAAGTATATCTTGTCACAGTCAGTTAGCTAGTACTGAAAATCCAATGTTCCCTACAGATGTTGAACGTTACTTTTTTTTTTTTTTGCCTCTTGTGGAACTGGCAAGTGTTTCTTTATATGCAGCCTTCTTACTTTCATATTTCAACACAATTGTCTTTAATTATCTTTTAGTTTTCAATGCATTGATAGTCTCTATCAGAAACCATCTGATTCAGTATTCCTGATCTTCCCTTCCCTGACCAGTCCCCATCCCCCAAATCTGCCTGAGATATGTCATCTGCCAATGCATTTCCTTTCACTAGTTTACCACCAAGGAGACCTCTAACAGCTCAACATTTGCTTCTGGGGCTTTTTGGAACTCACACTTGTGGCCAACCAACAATTAGGATGTTCAGCTCCAGAATCATAATTCTAACTGTTCTCGATCCAGCGCTCAGAAAAATGGACTCTGAGATGGGAGTTTGGCATGTAGGATTAAATTGAGAGATGGTATCGGGAGCAACACTCAAGAAGGATTGTATGGAGGAGAAAGCTAAGCTGCCAACCAATTTCTCCTGAAGCCTCCGATAGTCCCATGGAGGCAGAGATGACCTTTCCAAAACGCCCAAATGGAGCAAGCAGCCGGTCCCTTATATTCTAACACCGAACAGCCATATGGAATGGGTCCTGGTGGAGACCTAACCTTGGGAACAGCTGCAGCTTTTGTTTTCTGATTTCTATCATAAGGCTGAGCTATGACCCTAAAGCAGGACATATCATTGGTAGCCAGGGGAATTAGTGTCTTTGTCCTATGGGAGAGACTCTCAGTAGTGCAAAACGGCACCAGGTTCAACTGGATTCCAAGAATCAGCTGACCAGGAATGAAGGAAAGTGGAAACTGAATCGATCTCAAATCTTTAGTGACACAAACGGACTTTGTGTTCTTCTAGTCTTTGTGAAATATCCTATCTTTATAGCAAGAAAAGGAAAGAAAGGAGAAAGTTAGACCGATAGTTATCTGATCTTTCTGGGTTTTGCATCTATGTGTCTATGTGAGTATTGTATGTATCTGCATGTGTACATGTATGTGCGTGTGCATTTTGAGGCCGGAGGTCAGTGTATGCTGTCTTGTTCAATCTCTGTTCCACCTTATATTTGTCTGGGCTGGCTGACCATCCCTGTCACTATCGTGGAAGTGGGATTGCAGACATGTTCAACTGGCCCAACTTTTATATAGGTACAGGGTATCCAAAGTCAGGTCATCATGGTTATATGGTAGGCATTTTACCAACTGAGCTATCTCTATTTTGCTGAATTTATGTGGGCTCAAACAAGTTAATTCCATGCCCAAGACTAAAACATACTTCTGTTTTTGGTGAGAAGCCTCCTATAACATGCAAGTAAGTCACAGGAAAATATGACACAGGTATAAAGGATCACAGGAACCTAGGGATGTGTGGAATTACCTGCCACAGCCACAGCTTATGAAATCTCCAGTGCACATATGCTGCTATTTCAATAGTAAATCCAATGCCTGTGATAGAACAATGAGAATCCCCATGGACATCTGACTAATCCCTCATTTCTCTTCTACATGTGGCTCACCATAGCTGAGTCTAAACATGGAAAAAATGGCTACTGCTTGGATTTTGAGTTATTAAAGAAATCATTTTTGTTTAGTTAGGTGTATTTGAGAAGATAAAGCCAAATTAATATCAACTTAATTAAATCTTGCAAAAAAAGATATAAATTAGATTAAACTAAAATTATAACATCACCAGACATTAAATTTTCATTAGATGAATTATAAAAAAATACATTAATGAGGAGGCAATAATACCTAAAGAAAAATGCAAACAAGCCAGGCATTTTGGCATTTATCTGTGATCTCTGTTTGGCTTGGGCAACATGGCTGCAGCTTGATGAAATAGAGCAGGATAAAACAAATGTGTCACAATAGTGATCCACCTCTCTCCTCAAGCACTTCCAAGTGTCCTGAATACCATTGCTCTCCTATGCTGCCCTAGCGTAGTCCTTTTAATACCGTTGTTAGATTTCCCATTTTCGCTGACCTCTAGCTGTTCACTAAGCACACACACTCTCCGCTTATTTCATCCTCCCTGACTGCAGCTTTCCTTCAGACCTTTGACTTGCAGATGTGACTACTTTCCTGAGTCTGTCCCTTGAACATTACAAATACATGCCAGAAACAACATGGCCGTGCACCTCACTTAGAGAAAGACAGATATAAATTGTCCCTGTGATACAGAACAGCTGTCTGTCTGGGGGTTTTATTCCAATGAATCCACTTTCCTTTACTTTGCAAATGCACCCACAGATAGGTTTATATGTATGACTCCTGTCTCTTCAATGAGATTATCAGCTTATTTGATAGTGATGGTGTGTTTCATCTATTAGAACATGACAGACAAATGTTAACGACAAGCTATTGTTTGATTCCTTCAACTGACACTACCATGCAGTTACTATGCATGAGGAAGGAGCTGACTGAATGCTGGTTACTGACACCTCATGACAGATTCTCTCTGCCCCACATTGCTCACCATGTTTATGGAGAGATGAGACAGTCCCAAGTATACAACATGCTTTCCCGTCTCGTTTTGAGCATGCTTGCACGCAGATACATTCACAGCACCATGAAGGCTGTTTCCAGTGATAACCATGAAAAAGGTCCAGTGTGTGATGCGCAGGCTCCTTCCTGGGTTTCAGCGTTCCCTGAGCACTGTGAATAGGAACTGGGTAAAACGGCAGATGAGTGAGGTCTAGGAAGACTCCAGCCCCTGCTCTGTGTGGGTATCTTCCTAAAGCAGATAGTTACTGCCTTTTATTGCACACAGATATTGATCTGTGATTTCTGTGCTTCCCCCTTAAGGTAAAAAGCAGCTCTGTGGGGGGGGGGGGGGGAATGGGGGTGGTGGTTTACACCACCCACTCCTAACTTGCAGGGAGCAAATGGAAACTAAGGGAGTTAAGTGACTTGCCCAGATCAAAGAGATTCGAGCTTGACTGTAGAAGGCTTATAGAGCGTGCTACCTTGTTCCCATTAATGGGAAGGTCATGGCCCTGGAGAGTGTCTTTTGGAGTGCTAACAAAATAGATTAACACTTCAACTTATCTATCCTCCATATCTCTAGTAAAGGGCATTTATTAGTTCTTAAATACATATCTCATCACATTTAGTGATTTGGTGTCAATCAATACAGTCAATATTTAACTCAGAGTCATTAGACGAACAACCAAGGTCCTTGACAACCTGGTACAGCCTTTTTGTCCTAAGCCCCTGGAGTCACTTGAATTTCCTCTAAAGTGTTTTTCGAATGCTATTTTGCCTCTAATTGGAATGGATTCTTAACCTCTGGTCCTGGAGAAGGAAGAACGACACAACTTCTTTGGTCGGATCTCTGGAGGTAATTAAATACACCTTCACATGAAATTTTTTTCTGTTCCTCACCCACAGCTATCCAGACTGTTACAGTATGCATCTTGATTTTCTAGAATATTCTAGACCCACCTCCTGCTATAGCTATGATTCACCAGTAATTGCTAAGGTTCCCTTTGTTTCTTGGGGAGTCTCAACTCTAGTTCCTTCTACTCTCTGTTGCCAGTTGGAAACAGTGAGCAGACTTGGCTGTACTTCCTTAGTAACAGGATGTGGTGTATGAGTGAAATTGGGGGTGTCTTTGGATATGGGG
>CABHPP010141379.1:15005-45650 GCA_902168425.1 Peromyscus attwateri | reverse complement strand
CTGAGGGCCTGTCCCAGGGTAGTAAGCTCAAGAAAACAGCTATTTGCAAGCTCGAGACAGGAGGGCGCAAGTTCAGGGCCAGCCTGGTCAACTCTTAATTTAGCAGACAGTATGTCTAAACAATATTATTATTAATATTATTATTATTATTATTATAAACAATAGTAATCATAATGGTGATAATGATAATAGGTCATGGATGCAGCTCAATGATAGAGCTCTTATTTAGCACGTTCGAGGCCCTATGTTCAATCCCTATTACTGAAGAGAAACAAACAGATTAAGGGAAGAGTATCCTAGGATGAAAAGCCTATAGATGACTCTGTGTCAGAAAGGAGCTTGGGAAGCAAAAGAAATGACAAGGTGGAGTTGTTGAAGCCAAGAGGAGGCTTCTGAGCCCTGCCGGGGGAGGAGAGGGAAGTTCGGGTGGGAGCCTTTAGGGGGTTTTCTTCTTATCCTGGGAATAGGACATTGAAGAATAAGCAAGGATGTACCAGAGGAAGGCAGGTGGGAGGAGACAGACTTCAACACCGTTAGTGTTTTTCAAAGCTTACCCTTTTCCTCAGAGACAGACAGATCTTTTTGGTGACAGCTGCTTTCAACAATTGATTGTGTATTTCTTAATAAATCAAATTCTGGAAAATGACAGTCATGTTCTTAAATATTGTGATAGCTGTGATTGTCGCACGGTGCACTCCTTCAGCTTTTTAATTTTTTTCTAAGCCCCTGGTTCACGTGCAGTACTGTCTCCTTGAGGAACTATTGTACATATGATACTGAAAGCTAGAATGTTTGATCTGAGGCTACTCAATCACCAGCATGCTGTACTCAGTAGCTCATTCAAAACACTGGCTCTGTCCTCAGCAACCATCAAACTGAACACTCGTAATGCTAGCACTCACTCAGGAAGTAGAGGTAAGAGGAACAAAACCTCAAGGTCAGTCTTTTGCACAGCAAGTTCGAGGCCAACCTGGATGACATGAGATCCTATCAGAAAACAAATGCCAAAAGAATTCCCCTTACTTCTCTGCCTGTAAATGCCCCTCCTGCTGGAAAATAAATAAATAAATAAATAAAGACATAGCCTCCTTTTTTGTTGTTGTTTTTTTTTATGCCCTTGAGTTGAATGAGGCTGGCTAAATACTTGGAGGTGTCAATAAACCATGAGATATCCTGTTGATAAGCTGGGCCTCCATAGTTGACACCAGAACTCTTTGGAATCAACATGAGCTTGACCAACATGGCTTCTTCCAGACAGCTAGATAGTATAAGGAGATGTCATGGTTTTCTCCTTGGTACTACTCTTGCCCACATCCTTTATTTCTTATTTGATTAAAATATGTGAATGGCATTCCAGCCATTGTCCAGAAAGAGAAGGGAAGTATCATTCATTTCTGAATTGCATGGCTCCTGCCTAACTGCAGGCAGGCTAGTATTGTGTCAAACCTAGAATCTGTTTATAACATTTTTGCTGCAACTTGATGTGAAACCTATCTGATGGAAGAGAGTCCCTTTGGGGTTCAACTCTGTCTTCAGAGGTCTTCTTTCTTTGATTGTCACTTATTATTTTATTATACACACACACACACACACACACACACACACACACACACACACACACACACAGGTTTCCAATTTGATTGCCAGATCTGTATTTCTCTTTTACTCTTTCTCTTCCTTCTTGGGCATTTTTCTCTCTACTTTTTTTTGAATTTTATTTACTCATTCATCATTCTTTGGTTCACTAGCTTCTTTTTCAATCTAGCCATGATTTCATTAATCTCTTGGTCCAGAATGAAATAGTTGGCAGTAGAGGGAAAAGAGAGAGAAAGAGAGAGAGAAAAAAACCAGATTCAATTTGGGGGTGACTCTGATGATCAAAGAAGAAATGAGATCTGTGAACCATGAAAGATAAGAACTCATCCAAGGCTGATATTCACGCCCTTGGTCTGTGCTAAGTATCCAGAGCATCACAGTCAGTAGAATTGTAGTCTGCATCCCCTTGTTCTCATCAAAACAGGAGGCAAGAGACTGAGGGAAAATATTATTCCATAAATTAGATTACAGGTCTTTGACCGAAACTATTTAAATCTTAGATTTCCTCTAAACAGAGCTGATCTCAAATCGATGACAATCCCAGTGTCTTTCAGGGTTAATGAAATAAAAGCCAAGATGCAATTTGTTTTCATTTCAAAAGCCATCCAATAAAAGTCAGTGTGGGCTTCCATAAAAATCTAACTTTACCTGTTTGATTCTCAGACACCCTGTAGACAGCACAGGGAGGGTAATTCCAGTGGGCTGTGCACTGTCATATTAAACATGCACAACAAACAGTTCTGACACAGCCAGGGTGATAGAAGACGGTTCCATCTTCATATGGTTCGGGATCAGCCATTTGAAGGACCACATGGAGGAATTACAATGGCCCCTTGATTCCCATGGCTTTAACAGAGTGGGCTGCAAACTCCTCCTCCTCCGAGGAGGAGGCTGTATGCTGAGTTATTTGTGGCAGGCTCCAGAGTGCACAGAGCAAGCACAGACCTGGACAAAGGTACCACCCCAAATCCAGGTGATAGGAATTTCTTAAGGCTTTCCAGCAACCAATGGGGCACATGTCTCTATGTCTGATGAGAAGCACAAAGCAGATGAAAATGCAGTCTCTTAGCCTGAAGAGGTGTATGTGGACTAAATTAATCAAATAGTGTTTTTATGTTTTGTTTTTGTGCTGTGGTAAAGATAGAATGCCCCGGCCTCTGCCGTCATGACCCTGGATAGACTAACTCCGTTATGATGTCTGGGTACTTTAAACCTATGCTACTTGGTTGCAGACTTGGTCTAAAATTAATTTGTTGTTCTAGAAGCTTCCTCAGAAATATTTATCTAAAAAAAATCCCTGGAGCATGTCAGACAGTACTGTAATAGGTCGTGTTTATATAGAAAGCATGTCTGGACTTCTCCTTCTTCTATGCGTAGGGAAGTGTTGTGCCTGTAACTGCTGGCTGGTAACACTGCTTTTGCAATATGGGGCCATGATGGATGCCTCTCTTTGAGCAGGTCTGGCTATTTATTATGTGTTATTATCATTGACATTGTTTCCTAGCTCAGAGAAGAGATTACAGTGATTTCCATTGTAACTTGTTATTTTTCTTCATTCACAGTTCTGAGAAATGAGGTGAATTCATTAATGAGGACACTAAAGGACACTTTAGTTCTGCTGTGGCCACCCATCTGGCACTCTCTGACACAGTGAATGGGACTATCAAGCCACTGATATATCTTTCTGGGAGATGGAGCGATGGATTCCTGAGGCACGGGCATTTTGCCATCATTTTATGCTACATTCATTGTCCATAATTTTACTGTTGGAAGTTCTGTCACTTTGGACGTTGATGTCCTGCTAATGCATCCTATTGACTCCCTAGTCAACATTCGCCTTCCTGCTAATGACTGAGCGAAACAGGCTTACGAAAGAGGACCTCCTTCTATGTAGAAGAAGTTCAGGTTTCAGTCTCCAGTAGAGCAGATAGTGTGGTGGTTGGTACATGCCTGTAATCCCAGCACTCCAGAGTTTGAGGAAGTAAGATCAGAAAGAAGTTCAAAGTCATCCTTGGTGGCTAAATAGTGTGTCTGAGGACAGCCTGGGCTAAAGGAGACCTATATGAAACAAATCAACTCCAGAATTAAGGCCTAGGTTGTTGAGGAACTCACTCCAAGGCTTTTCTCAATCCTGTGTTTTTCTTCTGATCACTTTATAATTTTATCTGTTGTTAGTATTCTAAGAGATTTAGCTCTGTTATAAAGCCTTCCAACCTGAGCTAATGAATTCAGCAGAAACAGGGCCGTGCCAGAGATGTTGAGAGGAAGTGGCGACATACCCAGGAAAACATTTAATAACATCGAGATAAGGGCAGAAGAAAAATAATGGGATGACACAGGGCTTGATTAAAATATCAACAAAGTAACAGCATCATTAGTTTGAGATTATTAGCCCACAAATGTGGCTCCTTGATTTCTTTTCTCTTTGCCTGGCAGTGATATACATTGGTGGGTTGTGCAGTCCAGGCTTTGGTGGAGTGCAAAGCTTCTCAAAGTGTGTCTCCTGGACCAAAGACAGCTACATCACCAGATAGCCAATAAGAGCTGGGGATGATAGCATCAGAGGCTGCAGTGGGGGTGGGGTGGGGGGATGGAGGTGGGGTATGACATGCATTCTGTTCTACAGGCCTCCTAGGTGACTTTGACACAGAGTTACCACTAGGGCAGAGAGCTTGAACACACCGCTGCGGAGGATCCCCCTGGGTAGGGAGAGCTGCTTAGAATTCTGGACCCTTGAGGTTCACTTGGCCTCTTGTTTATGATGTGAATGCCTTGTTATCTGCAGTTGGTCAAAGCAAAGGGTGGAAACGTCAAACACCAGTGTTGTGTTAGCTGTAGATCAGAGCAATCGGTAACTGCTAGATCAGTATTCAGGCAAGCTGTTATGGAATCTGATTTTGAACGTGATGGCTGCGGGGGTCATCGGAAGATAACTCCCCTCTCCCCCCAGGCTTTTAAAGGGACCGTTCATTGTTTACTGATGGATTGTTAGCTATGCAATCCTGTACTCTGCCTTAGTTATATCAATTTTCTTTTCGAAATTGTTTTGCTTTTCTGAAAGTTACAAACAGAATTCCAGCCAAAACAGATCTTCCAAGATTCCTAAGAAAATTGTGAGTGTAGAAAGTAGGATCTAACAGATGCATGCCTCTGTAGAATGACTCTAGAGTCCCAAGTCTGGAAGTTTAAAAACTCTTCCTCCTCCTAGCTCTTTTGCATGTATTAAAATTTGGCCAACAGCCTGAACCTGTTAATGGTGACCTCTGCTGTTCAGAGGCGGTACTACAGCGATTCGAAGACGATAGCAATCAGGCCTGATGGGTAAGAAAGAATGGACAAACCAAAGTTATGTGGAACACGGAAGTGGAGTGACTTACTGCAAAATTATCTGCTTTCAAAGGAAATTGCAACGTGGGAATGGCTGATCCATCCCAAAGAGAAATTATAATGTTTGACTCTCATTGCCAAGTTATTTGGCGCTTGGTGTTATTTTTGACGATGCCCTGCCACACGGCAGGGAACAGTTAGAACTGGGAAGTCAGCATGATCTCAGAAGGACACATAACTTTTGGTTTTGAACGGATGACATCTTTACCTGTCACTAATTTGTCCGGGTCACCGGAAATATCACCTTGCCATTCTTGAAGGAAAAACAAACTATAGTAATTTGATGTGCCTTGAAATGAGATAGCTCTTTTATACGCTATGAGCAGTGGTGTTGCTAGAAGCAGGATTCCTGGTATTTGGTCCTTCATTGAAAGTATTTGCCCACATGTTATGTAAACGAGTGTTACGGAGCCAAGATGTCACAGTTGTGGCATCCTAGGTAACCCTGCCTCCAGGTAGAGACAACCAAGATGGCCGCTTGCTCCGGGAGCATTACTTTCCTCTCTACTCCATCTGAGCTGAAAGAGAAGTGAAAGAACATCATTTAAATCATTTTCCTTTTCCTCTGTGTGCAAGACTTGTCAGTGAGTGATTGAATTACTCTGGGGATATTACCCATTCTTAATTATTTAGCTAAAACTTTAGTCTTTGGTGTGATTTCTATGTCCATATCTATAGTCATACTATCTGGAACATGCCCGATCTCATCTGATTTTCTCAACTTAGATGTATTTATTGAATATCTCTCATGTGTCTAGATATGTATACCATAGTAGAGTAAATATGGTCTTCGGAATAAAAGCATTTATAGGTTCTTCCAACATGTTTATAGTCATGAGTCAGAAATTTCTCTGCTCTGCACCTCAGCTTCCATATCTGGAAAGGGGGCATGCAGAATTCCTACTGTCAAGGACAACTTCAAAGCACTGGGAGAAGACGAAGTCAACTTTCATGGCCGGGCTGACAGAGACTTCTACCACGAATGTCTGAAAGCCACTTACTGAATTAGCTAGGTCCTAGCTCCTTTTCCATGATACAAACACAGTACCTTGTGCCAATGAGTACCACTGTCCAGTGGAGAAGGGAACTGGTAGAATGCTAGCTCTCTTGTCTTATTTTAACATTAACTGGTTCTGCAAGCAACTTAGCAACACCTCCTTGGTTTCTTTCTTCTCTCTCCCTTAGGCTGATTATAGTTCTTGTTTTTATCACTTGCATGGGCTTTTTTATCTTCCTAGTTTCCTTAATAATGAGCTATATAAAGCTTGACACATACTTATTACATGTCTGTATAAAGATTATGTTTTTATCATTTTAAAAATTAGAATGTGACAAAATACCTTGAAGAATTTTTGTCAAAACGGAATGAGGACCAATGAGAGAAACATGTACTCAGAGGCTAGCAGACAATTTCATTGCTCCCCCCTCCCTTCAGTGTAAAAGTGGGGAAAATAGGCAGGTTGGCTAACCCTGGGGCTGATGGGAATTCTAGGAAGAAGACCTTGTGATAACATTGTGAATAAAGCAGATCCCAGCTGCCAGATTGTCCTTCTCTCCCTGACATCATTCATCTCTTAACCCAGAGTGCTACAAGCGTCTACTCTTCAAATACAATATTGCTTCAAAGTAATTTTTTCTTGGTAGTCCAGCTGGAAGGGGAGGCATTGTTCTTTCACCCAGAGTATTCCAATATGCACTGAGCACAAGGCACTGTGTGGAATGGGGTTCTAAGAATGAGGGAGACGATGGAGGGATCCTACTCGGACTCCATTTTACTTGCCTCATCCCATTTTTATGAAGTGAAACCTAATGTGTCTCCCATGTTGAGTTCTTGTAGCTATTTCCAGAAGACCCTTAAGTCTTCATAGGCTGTTGTAACTTTCATTTGAAGTGATCTTCCCTTCCTTGTCTCTTGACATTTTCTTCAGGTCTCTTTATGACGTTGCTTTGCCTTTGTTAGAGTATCTGCCTCCCTGTAGCATGAGTCTTAACAGGTCTTATTAATAAAATCAAACCTGGCCAGGTATTGGGGTGAACACTGGAAGGTCAGAGAGACAGAATAAGCCACAGCTATCCTCACCTGGCCAACTTCTCGGCTGGTCTTGTTTCCTCAGACTGGAGGCCTCTGAGTCCTCATCCAGAATGGGTCTCAGCTGAACTGCTGCTAGAAGCCTGAAATCTTAACCAGCCACATGCTTAACCAGGCCAAATGCTTATCCAGGCCAAATGCCTCGAGTTTCTGGTCCTCACGCCTTATATACCTTTCTGCTTTCTACCACCACTCCCTGGGATTGAAGGCTTGCTTTCTGGGATTAAAGGCGTGAGTCACCATGCTTGGCTGTATCCTTGAACACATGGATTTCTGCCTCTGGAATGCTAGGATTAAAGGCGTGTGCTACCACTGCCTAACCTCTGTTTAATATTGTGGCTGTTTTGTTACTTATTTGCTCTGTGATCTAAAGACACTTGATTTGTCTCTGTTTCTGCTTCTGTAATAGAGGGATAACAGTAGATCTCTCCAGAGCATTGTTGGGTATTAAATTATCTGAGATGTGTAAGGTTCATAACAGCTCATGCTAAGTGCTTAATAAATATTACCTACTATCCCATGGTCCACATATATGCTTGCTTATCTATCTATCTATCTATCTATCTGTCTGTCTGTCTGTCTGTCTGTCTGCCTGCCTGCCTGCCTATCTATCTATCTATCTATCTATCTATCTATCTATCTATCTATCTATCTATCTATGTATCTATCTATGTATCTATGTATCTATCTATCACTCTATGTATCTATCTATCACTCTATGTATCTATCTATGTATCTATCTATCACTCTATGTATCTATCTATGTATCTATCTATCACTCTATGTATCACTCTATGTATCTATGATCTATCTATCTATCTATCTATCTATCTATGTATCTACCTATGTATACATGTATCTATCTATGTATGTATCTATGTATGTATGTATGTATGTATGTATGTATCTATCTATCTATCTATCTTTCTATCTATTTATCTATCTACCTTCCAAAGCTAAGGATCAGATCCAGGGCCTTGTATACACTAGTACTCTACCACTGAGCCACACCCCCAGCCTCTACCCCATGTTTTTCTTCTTGAGATATTTTCTATTTGAAATTACATGGTTTTGGAAGAAGTCTGTCTTACTGATGTTTGCATCACCAGCTCCTAGTGCAGATCTGTATATGATTGTGTGTATGTATGTAATTAATCAGTGCCAAACATTCACACACCATTAGCCCTTCAGCCTACTTAAAGCAATCATTTTATGTTTTATGCATTCACTCTATAATCACAGATTTTCAAACAAATGCAATGACAGTTGAGCAGTGTTTTTCCCAGAAATACATTTGTTCCAGACGCATCGGAATTAAATCTCTCGAGCTATTCACTATCATTATCAATCGCCATCATCATCAACAACGTTATCACTCTTATTAAGAATGGACTAAAGGAGACAAAAAGTAATTATTTTCAGATATATTATTCCAAAAATAGGACACCTTGGCATTAAAAAAAAAAAACTAGCAGAAGGAAGGTTACTCTCAGACTTTCTCTTTCCACTTGTCCCACAAATAGGTTAGAAGATAGTCATTCAAAAGAGCCTTATATTCGAATGTTCATTCCTAAAGGAGAGACACACATTGCAGAGCCCAATAGTCCCTGTAAGGCTTGGAGAACAGCGTGGGGGAACAGAAAGGAAGATTTAAGAGGCACAGACAGGGAGAGACTGCTGAGAAGCAATGTCTGAGGACATGATGGGGCTGTCATACTCATTAACTCCTAGCATCTGTGGTTGCTGGCCTGAGATCTGCACAAGGACAAGACAATCACCAGTCTGGCATGAGGAGTAAGAAGTCATGAGGCTCCACACCAAGCAGAGGAGCTATTGGCAATGGATGACCACTGCAGGACAGTTAGTTGCCTTCAGCAGTGCGGACCATGGTAGGTGGCCCATACTTCAGCAGATGGTAGCCTGTGTGCATGCATATGTAGGCAGCACTAATTGGACTCAGTGGGCTATTTTAAAAAAAAAAGAGGAAAAGGAGAAGAAGGAGGAAGTGGTGGTGGCAGTTTGAGGTTGGGAGAAGTGGGAGGTCTAGGAGGGGTTGAAGTTGGGAAATAAGGGATACAATCTGAATACTTCGGATTCCTACATGAAATTATCAAGAAGAAAATATGTTAAATTTCTTTTAATAAAGAGAGAATCACTATACTCTAAGGAAAGGAACAACAACCCACAAAGATGCATGGAAAAGCCAACAATCAGAGCGAATAGGTATGCCCAGGTTCTCTCAAGTTTTGTCCTACTCTCGTCCAGTTATACTTTTTCCACAGCTATTCATCAAACATAGTATAGGAATACTTAGGATCTGGCTGGTGGGTTTTTTTTTTTTTTTTTTTGAGTCTTGATTTCTGAAGGATTCTGTGTCAGGTTAAACTTGTTAAGTAAATGTGGTGGTTTGAATGAGAGTGGCCCCTGTAGGCTCATATATTTGGATGCTTGGTTCTTAGTTCATAGAACTATTTTGGGAATAGGGTGGGCTTTGAGTTTTCAAAAGTCTGCACCAGGCCCAGTTTGTCTGTCTGACTGTCTGTCTTGTCTCTCTCTCTCTCTCTCTCTCTCTCTCTCTCTCTCTCTCTCTCTCTGCCTCTAGCTTGAAGATCAAATGTCAGCTCTCAGCTACTGCTCCAGCACCATGCCTGTCTGTCTGCTGCCCTGCTCCCTGCCATAATGATCATGGAATCATCCCCTGAAACATTAAGCAAGCCCTGATTAAATATTTTCTTTTATAAGTTGCTTTGGTCCTGGCATCTTTTCCCAGCAAAGGAACAGTAACCAAGGTAGTAAATTTGTAGGCTGCATGCTGTTCTTGTTGATGATGACAATCTCCTTTCTTATAGGAGCCTTAGCCCCAAACCTGAGGATGATGGAAATCTTTTTCTTTTTCTTCCACAACTTATTGATTTATAAAATGGAACTGACAGCCCAATATCCTTTAGGCTTGTTTTGAGATTATTTAAATGAAAAGTATGGGAGAGGGCTATGTACAAGCTCTAGTTATTTTGTTATTTGAACTAGGAAACATTATTACATTAATGTAGGCCAGAAGGAAACTAGGCTAAGCTGTGGCAGCTTTCTAGTTGCGATTCTTTAAAAATTGATCATTAGTGGCCTCTTCTGTGTTAGAAAGATTGCCAAGTATGTTCGCTGCTTGCTGATGTGGATACTGAAAGAATTTAACCCCCCAAATTTCTCCTGTCTGAGACATTATCTGTGTCTCATGACCTTTGGCTTTATAAAAGCTGCCTCCCCAGATGTCATATAGATCATATTTAAAGTTAATGTACTGTCCCTGAGTCTATGTAAACATATTAAACCATAATTCAAGACATCTAGATGCAAGTCTAATCAGTTATTACTTGAGTGACAGACACGTTACATAGCTGTTTTGGTCCTGTGTTTCTTAGTCCATTGGTGAAGACAATGCCTTCATGGAAGCTCTGTGGTGGCCAGGGTAGTAAAATGATGTAGTACGTGCTTCTACACAGATCCACGCACCATGCATGTCAGGTTGGAAATATCTCTTCGTTCATCTAAGATGGAAAAAAAAAATCACATGTTCATCTTGCTGAGTCTTTCTGTGTCTGCAGAGTGAATATCGTGCTGCCTGTGAGAAGGGCACATTTCCAATGACAGTTTCCTGAGTGGGAAGTGAAGAGAGGGGATTAGAACATATAATTCAACAGAGTGGTTCGATGCTCTGTGAAGGTACAAGGGACAACTCAAGGTTAGGAAAGAAGGAGGGTTGGGGGGGTGTTTAGATGGCCTTGGAGCTGAAAGTGAGTGCCAAATAGGTTTCTCCACTTAGCATTCAGGGAAGCAGAAGAAAAAGAATTGGAATTAGGGATCCCACATCCAGATTTGCAACGCTGACTTCACTAGAGGAAAGAAAAACCCAAGGAGGATGCTGGGAAACTCATGACCCAACTAATTTATTTCCTTGATCCAGGAATTTTGAACAGATCCTATGCCGTTGTGGGACTAAACACTCTTGCTGTTTTTGGCTTTGGAGTCATCTTGTGCCATAGTTAGACCATGATGCCCTTAGACTCACAGTTGTTCTCATCCTTCCTAATGCTGTGACCCTTTAATACAGTTCCTCATGTTGTGGAGACCCCCAACCATAGAATGATTTTCATTGCTGTTTCATAACTGTGGTTTTGCTACTGTTACGAATTGTAATGTAAATATCTGTGTTTCACATTGGTGTTAGGTGATACCTATTAAAGGGTCATTCAACCCTCCACAGAGGGGTCGCAACCCACAGACTGAGATCCACTGCCTTAGAGGAACTCTTTGTGGATAATTTTGTCTACCAGAGGTGGTGTCTCTTGTCACTAGATGTCAGCGTTTATAAATGGTGTTAGAGTAAGTGGGCTCAAAAGATTATTCTGAGTGACATTCTCCTTTGAGGGAAAAAGAAGAGATCAGCGAAAACTCCTAAATTCACGGGGCAGGACTTATTAGCTCGAATGTCTTCTTTTCTGTTGTCCGGATAAACGTTAAAACGAGAAGGTAACGGATGACAAGCAGGGAATCGAGAGTGCCAGGGTTGGCTGGCTGTAAATAAAGGAAAGACACCAAGGACGGCCAGTGCTATCGTGGGCACGGGCATCCAGAAAGTAGGCATGCTGTGGATCCAGAAGTCTACCGGGCCAGAAATGCATGCTTAGGTATTTCCAGATGTAGGGAGCACTTATAAAAACGGTGCCGCTGTTCCTGCCTCCATTGCCTCCTCCTTTGCAGTTGGCCTTGCTCTTCCCGTCAGTAGATGAACGCTACTCCACTCCCGTTTAAATCCAGACCAGCACGAGAAAGCTCAGAACAGCCTACTGAAAGGATGAGAGCCTGAAGGGACCCAAGCCAAGGCAGCCAAGTTATTCTTCTCCAAAGATGTGATAGTGCTCAGGCAAGATCGGCAAAGCCCCTTGCTTACCCTGCAGATGACTGCTAGACAGAAAGATGTCTAGACAAGACTTGGAAGGAACACCTGCCCAACCCAGCCTAACTTGCTAATATTCCGAATTTCAGGTAAATAAATTGTTCATGAAGCATGTCAGCAGATTGAACTCAGCTCTCTGGCTGCCGAATGACAGCTGATACTTGCTCATGGTCTTCACACTGTCTACAGATCTGCCTCAACTATAAGTAGATTAACAGTCACGGTTCTTTCTCTTGAAAAATTATCATTTTGTAATTGTTCTATGATCATTCTCCTTACTCCCTGTACTCTCACTACATAGGGTATTATTTATATATTCATTCATGCATTCATTCATTTAATCAACTTTTAATGCAAAGTCTTGCTATTGTAGCCTAGGTATTCTGATAGCCCAATCTCATGAATACTAGGATTCTAGGCATGAGCCACCATGCTTAGCTGGGCATTTCTTCTTCGTTTCCTAATTGAGACTGAGTAGTGGTTTGATGGAAATGTTCCCCATAGGCCCCAATGTTGGAACATTTGTTTCCCAGTTGATGGTGCTGTCTGGCGAAGTTTAAGAGGGGTAGTGAGTATGTCACTGGAGGCAGGCTTTTAGATGAAAGGCCTTATGATTCTTCCCAGTTCGTTCTCCTTGTCTTGGGCCTGCAGTTAAAGATGTGAACTCTCAGCTTCCTGCTCAGGCCACAGTGTCCGCTACTTCCTGCCACCCCCCCCCACCCCCCCACCACCCCCACCCCCGTCCACTGTCACGTCCCATCAGAATGGACTCTTACCCCACCTAGAGTCAGAATCCCAAATATACCCTTCCTTCTCTCTGCTGCTTTTGGTCATGGTGTTTTATCACAGCAACAGCAAAATAAGCAATATAGCCTGTATCCAGTTGTGAAATGTCTAGATGGACACAGGATGTCTAAACCTAGCACTCTGCTGCTGCTCTCCCCAGCAACTTTGAGGCTGTGCCTACAGGGACCACAGTCATCCCTACCTTCCAACGGAAGAATTTTGGAGAATTGTTGTGCATAGATATAGTTGTCATTTGGACCCATGCAGACATCTCACCCTATACTTTTCCTGTGTCCCTTTCACTTATCTTTTCTCTCCGGCTCTTTGAGTACCAAGTCAGTGTTAAGTGTGTGTCATATGCATCGGTGTCTCTTCCTAGTTTAGTATTATAACCTTTATGTGTTTTACTTAATAAATCCTTTCTCCATAGTCTTTGGGTTTAATTTTGAAAACACAGATGTTCAAAAACCAGTGACCACCAAGCCTCTCATGAGCTGTGATAAATTAGTTTGTAATTGAAGGTGGTGTGTGTATGTGTGTGTGTGTGTGTGTGTGTGTGTGTGTGTGTGTGTGTGTTTCCTCTACATGTTCCTTATTAGCTTTCTGGGCAGTGGTTCTGTGAATTGTATTTTATATTGAATTTGATAGTGAGTACGTTTGTGTTCCAAAGATCATGCCCACTCTCCATGTAATGGCTGAGTTGATCTGTAGGACACGTTATTCAATGTTTTAATGGCACATTACCTTAATAAGGAATTTTCTATCCCTTTCAATGGCTGACTAAAATAAAATTCAGATTGTATTTGAATAAATATTATGTTTGTATTAACAGGTTAGTGACATATTTAGACAAGACTGAAATTTGAAATTATGTAACAACAGTCCCAATGGATGCAGAAACCTATTCCCAGAATGGACATCTCCTCTCTTATTTATGCTTTGATCTTTATGGATAAGGAGTTAGAAAATCAACTGTCTCTCACGCTCAATCCAAATCTTCAAACGTGAGGGGTTGCTCTTTTCTCATTTCAAAGCTTTCATTTACATTCCATGAAACTGAAGAGTAAGATTGCTTACAAGGTACGAGCCTTTCTCCCAGGGCTTCTGTTGTGTGTAACTCAGCCACCCTGAGCGTAGCAGGCACTCTCCTGACCCCGGAGAGGGAAAGAGCCATCTTGTCGAACTAGGTCAGAAAAGGAAGGTGTAAACATTAGGCTTTGTGAAAAGCTGAGACGAGTGCTTGCAATGTGACTTTAAAGCAAGAAAGCCCTCTCTTTTTGAGTTAGCATCTAGAGGGGGAAACGTCCTCTGTACTGCATACAGAATTGGTTGTAAAAAGGTTGCCAGTGGAGGAAAAGGCACAGAGCTTGGGGGCTCTGGAAAGGTGACGGGAGATGACGGTGGGTCAGCTTCAGCGTGGGCTGAATTCTTGTACAGTGTTTTTCAAGGCTTTTCCCATTAGTCAAACCAGGTCTGTTTCTAATGGTGCCGGGCAAGAGGGAGACTTGCTGGGGCTGTGTGCTTTATTGACTGGAGACCGAGCGGGGCCACAGATGTCGTAATTTCCCTACCATCGCTTTGCTGAGTGTTTTTCGGCCTCCCTTCATGAGCTCACTCCGCACTCCCCGTTCTAAAGTCGCCTCTTTATAGGATCCACACTGCTGGCTCCCTTTGGCAGTGCTTCTGCTTGTGGGGACCCAGGCACAGAACATACAGGGACATTGAGTCGCCTCATTTCCATGCTGGTGAAAACTGAGCATTCACCTCACTCTTCCCTGCTTAGGGGACATTTCCTTCCTCGGAACGGAAGGCAGTGAGCTCATCCGCTCTCCCCCTAGGCCAGAGGAACAAGACATCCCTGCCAGAAGTGGGGGCACTGAGCCTGGCTCTGCACATCCTAATGAGAACAGTTATTAGAGCAATGCACCGCCTTTACAGGCAAAATTTCCCCCAAGATGCCATCCCAGATGTGTGGAGAAGAGGCCAGTGGTCCAGTAGAGTGGGCAGGCACCAGTTTTGCACCCACACGGGGAGCAGGATGCATTAGCAGGCATATCTTCTCTGAGACGTGTAGCATGAATCTTAAAAGTCCTATTAATAAAATCAAACCTGAGCCGGGTATTGGGGTGAACACTGGAAGGTCAGAGAGACAGAACAAGCCACAGCTACCTCACCTCGCCGGATCCTCAGCTGGTCTTGTTTCCTCAGACTGGAGGCCTCTGGGTCTTCATCCAGAATGGGTCTCAGCTGAACTGCTGCTAGAAGCCTGAATGCTTAACCAGGCCAAATGCCTAACCAGGCCAAATGCCTCTCCAGGGCAAATGCCTCTCCAGGGCAAATGCCTCTAGTTTCTGGTCCTCACGCCTTATATACCTTTCTGCTTTCTACCACCACTCCCTGGGATTGAAGACTTGCTTTCTGGGATTAAAGGCGTTGGTCACCATGCTTGGGTGTATCCTTGAACACATGGATTTCTGTCTCTGGAATGCTAGGATTAAAGGTGTGTGCTACCACTGCCTATCCTCATATTTAATATTGTGGCTGTTCTGTCTCTGACCCCAGATAAGTTTATTAGGGTACACAATATTTTGGGGAATACAATACTACCACAGAGACGTACTTCAGAAACACATTGCAAGACCATTCTTTCAGGGAGGACTTGCTGAGCCCAGGCTTAAAAAATTCAGAATGGGATTTCTGACAGAACTCTCAGTTATGGGACACACTTCCTCCCGCTCCTCTTGCTGTTCCATGTCTCCTTGGGTTCTCCTGACGGTGTGAACTGCGTGGCATGGTGCTTGCTTGCAGACGACCTTTACACCTTTACTCTAAATGGTGGTGCCCCTGCCCATGGCACAGAGATCCCGCGGAAGGCGGAACTCAGAGCAGAGCCTGGCTCACCGTCAGGCTGCACAATACACAACTGTGCAGTGTGTTGGAAAGAAAAAGATAAAAGGTCTTTTCTTTCCTTGTTACCAACTTCATGGCTGGAACTCCTGTGACAGAAGACAAATTAAGAAGAGAAAGGCATAAATATATATTTACTATAAATTTTATGTGACATGTGGATGTTCAGAGTCACAATCTATACAATTTTTTTCCTCCCCTCAGTCTATATGTGGAGAGAGCAGGGACACGGAGACATTTCTACCCTCCTTTCTCTACGGGGCCCCACAGGGCCCTGCGAACCAGGATTAGTAAGGATCTTTTTATTTCTCCAGCTTTGGGTCAGTTATTCTTCATTCTATTTGCAGGATTTGGAGAAGTGAGATATCTCCACCATCTCTTCCCAGCCTTCAGAAACTGAAATGGAGGGAAGGTTTCTCTCAACCCTTTCAGCATCCTGGGCTAGGACTGAATAAAAGTAGAAAAGGCAGGCTGAGAGCAGGAGACCATGCACGTGTGTGTAGCATGTTTTATGTGGTCATGGGCTCCCATAAGGAAAGGGTGCTCCAAGAAACAGGTCTGCATGCACACAGCAGCTTGGCTCGATAAAGTGCCACCATGGAGGGGAAGGGTAGCAGAGGGAGAGGGTGAGCTAGTTGATGATAATAGACTGGGTAGAGATAAGACAGGGCAGGATGCTCTGCCAGATATGGTGCCTGGATGCTTTTCTGAGCCCTCTGTGTTCTTGAGGACAAGGGGCGTGTTTCTTATGAGAGGCCTTCAGACCTTTCAAGAAGAAAGGTCAGACTGTTCTGGGATGTTATGAAACATGGAAGACACATGTGACCGACCAGAAACCTCCCTGCTTCTTCATTGTTCTCAAATCCCCTGCGATTTCAAGGACTCAGAGTGCCACAGGACAATGCTTCGGGGGGGGGGGGGGGGGGATCTTGTTCTAAGCCCTGTCGTATGAGTGAGTGAGCACAACTCCTCTGTGCCCCCAGCTGAGGAGGCGTTACGCACAGTGCCTCTGCACGGCTGCCACAATGACTGACCAAGATCACGGCTATGAAAGCCCTCATGGATGCAAAGCTGCTAGTAAGTAGTCATCTACACCTCTGAGCATCTTCCGGCTCCTACCGCCTCCCCTCTTTCCTTCCTCTTGGACTTGTGACAAGCTGCTAAGGGAATATAACGGTGCACATGTTCAGAAAAGCCTAAACAAATACACGGTGCCTTCATTGTCTCCTAATGGGACCAGGTGGACCAATGTGAAACCATGACGGCTACAAACACAGCCCATTTGAAAGACTTCCCATTCTCCCACAGGCAAATGAGCAAGAGAAAGACAATGAAGTCTGCATAATGGTCCTTTTGTTGGGGGCAGTCGGACACAGAGAGAGAAGGCGCAGCGTGTATTCGAGCAGGTTCAAGAGTTTAGCCAGAGAGCCAGCGACATAGTCCACCTGTATGGCTGGTGACATTTTCCTTTAAAAGAAATATTGACTGGCCACAAAGAGCATCCGCACCTAGGAGGTGTGTGATGTGCCTTGTCTCTGGAAATTTGTGCTCCGCTAGAGCTGAACCAGCCAGCAAGCATAGAGCGAGCTGGGTTGTGGCAGTTGCATTTTTAATAAGCTCGTAGGGGGAAGAGTAACCGGTCGTTTCAGCCTGCTTTGCTGTAGCATAGTGGGGGAAAAGCTTCTGCCCAGGAAGAAGGGAATGTAGCAGGTAGAAAGGAGAGGGGGCCGGGGGATAAGAGAGCAGGCTCAGAGATGCGTAAAGTGGACATGTACAGGGAGGCGTGATCAAAGGGAGAGCAAGAGCCGGTGGACACAAAAATGGCAGGAGACGAAGGAGAAAGGCCGGGTGGAGGCACAGGGCAGGCAGCCTCATGATCTCGTGGGAGAGGACAGGGAGTCTGTAACCAAAAAGTCCCCTGCGTGGAGAGGGGTGTGAGTGTGGGACTGAGAGCAGATGCACACGGTAGGGGCAGGGAGACACAGCACATCAGAGGATGTGCGGAAACTAGGGAAGGAAACTACCCGGTGGGTCACCCCTGTGGTCCCCACCTGCTGCCGGTGCCACTCTGTCCTCGTGTAATTTTTGGTGTCTTCCGGACTCCCGTGCCTGCTCCTTCTTTTCCAAATGCCCTACCAGAGGATACGGCTTGTTATTTTTCCCTATAACCTCTAGCTTCTGAATATACATAAAGACTATAAAAAGAACAACCAGGTAGAAGAGAGAGAGGGGGAGAGAGAGAGAGAGAGAGGGAGAGAGAGAGAGAGAGAGGGAGAGAGAGAGGGAGGGGGGGAGTGAGAGAACAAACAAGGAGTCCTAGATCCAGAAACTCACACCTGTTTGGCAGCCATTAGGCAAGCACGGTGTGTTGGGAGGCCCATGCTGCCTAAGCAAGATGCTGCTGCGCTTCCCCGCGGGGCCTCGTCTACAAAGGAAACAATCCACAGATTTCCAAATGCTATTTAGAGACTTGGCTTGGTTTTGTTATTTTGGTGAGGGAGGCATGGGAGAAGGGATGGAAGATGGAGAAACGCAGTAGGAAAAAAGGAGAGTGTGCAGGAGGGGGAACCTAGGAACCGGAGGAAATCGATCCCAGGGGTAAAGAGGGAAGAATTAGTGTGGAGAAGGAGCGCAGGAAGATAGAAATCCCACCCAAGAATTTGGTGGCCTTCAAAATCTGGAGATCATGACCCGTTTTCAGAAATGTTTTTGTAACTGAAATAGTTGTCCTCTGAGGGAAGACTTTGTTCACCAGGTGTTTTCTGGAGCCGTGGCCTCATAGTCTGGAGGACAGGTATAAGAATGTAGCATGGACATCGGATCGAGGCCAAGAATGCTGCTACACACACTATAGTCCATGAAACACCCTCCTCAACAAAGATTCACCAGGCCCAGAGTATTATCAGTGCTAGGTTTGAGAACCCTTGAGTATACACACACACACACACACACACACACACACACACACACGCACGCACGTGCATACATGGGGAATGGAAGGTTCACAAATGTCACTCATCATCACTCTGTGTAACAACTCTTATGTTTCCCATCCTATTATGTCATTAAACAGTGCTGGCCAAAATGCCTAAACAGATGCCTGGAAAGTACCATGGAAAATGACTGATGCAGCACAAAATCCACTGCTTTTTAAAAAGTGGTTTTTGTCATGGTTGGTTCCCAGCTCTCAAAGCCCATTCGTATGGCTTCCTGCTTCACTCTCTGTCTCCCTCGGGATGCTCTGGGAATACTGCCTTCGGCCGATTCCTAGGGGGCTCACTGTTGGGGACATGCCTCTGCAGAGTCTGAGTGTAGCACATTCCTCCTTGGCACTTGGCTCTTCTTACCTGTCAAATCTGCATCACTTCCCACCAGAATGAAGCTTCTGGGGACTAGAGATTGTGTCAGTCTCTTCCATTTTCTCCTTGGAGCATAGCACAGTGCCTGAACAAAACATATGTCACTCAACAAATAATTGCTGGAAACGTCTGGGTAAGTAAGCCATGGAATACCCTTTGGACAAAGTCGATTAAAACACATCCTGAGAATTACCATAAGAGGAATTTGGAAGCCAAATAGAATAACTAAAATGACCAATGTGAATCTAGAGAATGTGGTCTGGGCTTCTGTGTTTGCCTTTCCCAGCTCTTTGTGTTTGAGTACTGTTCTTTAGAGGAAATGCCAACTCTTGTCTTTCTAGGAGTCCCTAAGAATCCCTGGTATTTTCAGTGGTTTACATTATCCACAGTATTGGATTACATGAGCACAATCCTTGAATCCATCTGACTCTTCTCCAATCAATAAGCTTGGAAGCCCCTTACACATCCAGGGAAGACTTAAATAAGATTGATTTTTGACATGTGCCTGCTTTTAAATGCACCCCAGAAAAATGGTTCCATTAGCAACATTACAAGTATGAGCTTTTTCATCTTATGCATACTGCTGAATTTTTGACATTAAAATGGTGGATGGCCTGGAAATAGGCCATGGACAGTCTTCTCTTTTATAGATGAGGTAACTACTAGAGCAGCTGTCCTAACTCTGGTAGGTCCCACAACCTTGTCATACATGAACTTTCATTACTGTGGTAAGGCGAAAGAACTTGGGTTCTAGTGGTCTTTGCCACGCTCAAGGCAAATGATTCATGAGTAGTACAATCATAATTCAATCCAGGTCCTTGACTAAAAAAGCAAGATCCAGACATGTAGGATGAGCATTCATCAACATTTACACAGGATTTGAAGCTATAGATACAGAGCCCATCAGCTAAAATGCATGGCAATGGGAGAGAAAGGAGCCTAAGAAGAATCCCAACAAACATGGGAATTGACAATCCAAGAAGGAGGATAAGTCTGAAAGGTGACAGAGAGAGGATCAGGTTGGACAGAGGGGTGTGGGGGAAGGAGAGTGTGGTATGCCCAGTCCAGGGAAAAGTCAGGACCAGAATGATGTAGGAGCTGTGATACTACAAGAAATAGGATAGGCAGCAGCCCATTGAACATGAGATCCCTGAGTTCAGGAGGGGATGTATTTTTCTTTCAGGATTAAAAGCAACATAGTGAATTTAGTACAAAATACTCATTGTTCATTTTTTTTAAAGTAAAAACAATCCACACTGAGATAAATCTCGTCTCTTCTACAGAAATCAACTTTTTCTTCCTTAATCATTTTTCCATTCATAGCATTTATAATTTTCATTTAACTCTCAATTTTTAACTCTGTTACTTAGAAGAACATAAGCATCAAGAGGTAGGAGAATGTAGGCTCTATGGGATAGGAAAGGCCAGAACATTTTAGACATTCTTCCCCTTGAGATATGTCTACTTGGAAACTAGGGTAATGCTGAGACATATTTGCTGTAAGGAAGTTTTTTGTTCATTGAGAAAAGTAAGAAAAAATGAGAAGTCATTAAAAGTTTCAGTACGTGAACTTGGGTAGCATTGAAGAAGTAATAAACCTTGGGGCTTAGAAATGACACAAAATTCTCTTTCAGGCATGCGAGGGCCCTTGAAGTAAGCATGCAATACAGCTTTCCTCTTGACCTTTGCCTCTCAGCTTGATCATTTCCAAATTAGAAGCCATTAATAGTAATTTAAATAGTACAAAGTCCTGGATGGGATTCTTAATGTGAGAACTTTGTGCCTTCTCTTTCTCTTCTGAAGTCTCTCAAGAGTAGGAGGCCATGTGTCATTTCCCCCTCTCTCTTGATTACCTCAGTTGACCTCGTGGACTCATGGGAAATAACCTAGTACAGGATATGCACTGTCCCTTCTCATTGGGGTGACTCAGAGGACTACAGTATTCCGTTCACCTCCCTCAGCAGATCAGCATGCCCTCTCTTCATTCTTTTTTTTTTTTTTTTTTTTTTTTTTTTTTTTTTTTTTTTTTTTTTTGGTTTTTCGAGACAGGGTTTCTCTGTGTAGTTTTGCGCCTTTCCTGGAACTCACTTGGTAGCCCAGGCTGGCCTCGAACTCACAGAGATCCACCTGGCTCTGCCTCCCGAGGTGCTGGGATTAAAGGCGTGCGCCACCACCGCCCGGCCTCTCTTCATTCTTACCCCTTCCAGAGGAACTTCCTGTTCTACAAATTGCAGGTTGATCCTTGAAACAAACAGGCTAAAAGTGTAGCGTCCCTTTCAAACTCATACGGAGATAAGGAGTCAGATAGCTTGAAACCGGGAGGGCTTGGGCAGAGTGAAGGAGAACACAGGAGGTGCTGAGAAAGAGGACTTGAAGTTCCAGTGGATAATTAGGTACAATGGAACAGAGTGGAACGCTCAAGGGTGTTTAACAAAATAGGGCTGGGTTTAGATTCCTCTCTGCCACTTCTCCAGGTGATATTGGCCCATCCTTAACTTCTCTGAATGTTGGCTTCCTCATAGGTAAAAATGGAGGTGATTGTGTCTCCATAGAATCATGAAGACTCAACTAGGTCGTCCATGAATATTATCTCTGAGCACACTGTACACAGCCAACATTCCAAATGCAGATGCAGCTTGATTTACAATGGAGTCAGGTCTGGATAAATTTACTCACTACTGAAAATCCATTAAGCTGAAAATGCATATGTATATGGCTCCCTCAAGGCAGTGGCTTAGCGACATGGTTGATTCACAAACAACAGTGTGGTGGATTGGGAGCCCTAGTTTGCTATGACTGCATAGTGTCTAGACACAAGGTCCTTCTGAACCCTTGTAAACTGGAGACTGTCTGGACTAGGCTTTTTATATTCACATTCTACTTTGCACCTAGTTTGTCCATTGAATAAACAATGCTCTCAAGTACTTTGTTTTGGGTATTGATGTAGGATTTGTGTGTGTGTGTGTGTGTGTGTGTGTGTGTGTGTGTGTGTGTGTGTGTTCTTGTTGTTGTTTTGAGAGTGTGCTTGATTCAAAGACTTAACAGTATTGGACACTCATATTCACCAAAGATTAACTTGAGACAGTAGGTTTTGAATTCATGGTCTCAGACCAATAGGTGATTAAATATGTAGATGCTCATGGACATAAGCAAGCAGAAGTAAGCTTAATTAAGAGATATTAAGAAACAATGAGAAATTATGGAAAGGTGAGAAACAGCCAAAACATTCCCAAGAGGGAAAAAGCCATTGAATTCCTTTTCTAGAGAATTGTATAGGGCTGTCACAGAAACTAGACAAAGGCTGAGATTGCTTAGTTCTCTGTGCTGTCATGGGCTGAGTCAATGGAAGGTTCACATGCTCTATGCATGTCCCCATGACATACCCAGAGATGATTGTGCATTGTTCATGTATTACCCACCCAGTTATGAGTGGTTGAAGTCCTCTTATCTCCACCTATGAATCCTGCTTTGTTAGAGGTTGCCATTTACCGAAGGCTAGCCATTGGTAATGGCTGACATTATACCCTTTGACCTTAAACATGTCTCACTTGCTGTTAATTATACCAAACTCTCTTTGTTCTCACCAAAAAGTAGCTATAGTTGTTCTTAGTCAACTCATTATCCATGGGATGGTCTGGCATCTCCTTCCTGAAATAGGTAGAGACTTTCTTGAGGCTATCTGCTGCAATTAACTAAATTAGGAGCAAGAATGTAAAAGAGTAATAGTGCCTCTCATATATTCCCTCGTGTCTTTTGGAAGCTGGCCATCAGACCTATCAATACTGGCCTTGCTTCTCTGAGCCTGCCTGTCTGATTTTCACCAAGTCCACTTGATGGTCTCGTAGGCAGTTACAAGCTTTGTTTCTTATCCTTAATGTTCCTGATTTGTCTTTCTAACTCTTATCTTCCTTTTAATGCCAGTGTCCATTTTTACTGCATCACATGTGAGCAATACACAGTTGCCCAACAGCCCCTTTTCTGTTACTGCTTACAAAGAGCTAACTCCTGCATCAGAACGATGCTATGCGGTGTGGATACAAGGACTCATGGTAAAACAGATCAAAGGGGGTTTCAGAAATGGGAGCAAGAGGTTAGTTTGGTTTAGAGTATATCAAGATTTCAAAATACTCTGAAACTTCAAAGAGGAATGAGTCTAAACTTGGGGGTAAAAATTTGGAATTTCTTAGCATACAAAAAGTAGTTACGGATGAGGATGATTTTTCCTTGATCTCTAAGAAGCCCCATAGGGCCACTGTGAGAATGGGAAGCTCTCAGAGATGTTTTATGTGGTGGAAAGAGGTTGACGAGAGCCAAGGGAAATGGTCGCCAATACCGAGGAAAGATTTCTAGGACCAAGAATCAACATTGCCAGATGTAGAAAAGTAATCCAAGGAGACAGTAAACATTACCCCTTAAAAATCTTAAAATATAAAGCTTATTGGTGAGTTATCAGAAGCATTCCAGTGAAACCTTCATTATGGCTGGGTCCTACCCATGCTGTAGCTCCAGTTTCTCAACTGTAGCTTCACTTACCTAGTAGTGTTTTGGTCTGATTGTGTTCAGCTCTGCATATGCAGCTGTGAGACTCCAGTGGTTTTTCAACAATAGCACTCATTCAACAGCAACTCTGGAAAGCCCATTTAGAGGCCAAGAAAGTACCTGAAATCACATAGTCTCAATTCTCATACAGCTTTGAAGCCAGTGAGGATAATAATAAATCTAATATAGAAGACGGATGATGCTGAGACCTGTGAAATTAAAGCACACAGCATGATGATAGGGCTCCAGAAGGGATTTCAAGGTCAGAGAAGACTTACTTGAGGAAGAAAACATTTGATGGGAAGATTAGAAAGTGTCTTGGCAAAGGGCAGGTGGTCAAGCTGAGTCACAGAACTCAAGGGAAGCCTCCCAGACAGAGAGAACACAATGAGCAATTGTCTGCCGGCAAAATAGAGCATGCTGCATTTCTTAAACAAAGGAAGTCATTTGAGCATGATGACTGCCTTGAGGATCACCTAGGAGACACACCTCTGGGTATGTCTGTGAGGACACTCCCAAGGAAGTCTAACTGAAGAGTGAAAAACCCATCGTGAATGTGGGTGGTCCCTTCCTAGGTGAACACAAAGTGAACACAAAGGAAAATGGTAGAAAGAATGACCACCTGAATTCATCTCCCTCCGTGCCTTGACTTCAGTGTGACCAGCCAGATCCAATGTGATGAGCAGTACTCTCCACCACTGTGCCATCCTGCTGTGATGGACTGCATCTTCTTTTAAACCTGAAACAAAAGTAAATCCTTCTTGCCTTACATCACTTCTGTCAAGTCTTTTGTCTCAGCAACAAGAAAAGCAACTCAGACAGATGGAGAGAGAGAGAAGAGCACAAAGTTAACTGGACAGGAAGACATAATCTGTATCATGCTGAGCCTTGTTGGCCATATTAACAGTGTGGATTTTATAGCGAATGCAGCGGGAGACTGCAAAAGCTGTGTGCGGAAAGAGAAGTCGTGATCAGATTTACTTTTTTAAAAAGACCCTTCTTGTAGGTCTGTGGAGAATTACTAAAGGGAATTGGAAACGGAAAGAAAAGTGTCAGGGAGACACAGAAGGGAGAGAAGACAGGCATGAATGAGAGAGGAGAGACTATGTAGAAAGGGAGACTTACTTCAGAACTGTTTTTTTAGAGATAGAGTCTGTCAAACGTGGATGATCCTGAGGGTTTGGGCTCTGCTAAAATCAAGGGGGCCTGAGGACACCCAGACATCCCAGCAGCTGGTCCTAATGTGCTACAGGTCTTATAAAGCCATTGACTGTGAACCGGCTTCTTGTTTCAATAACATTTTTTTTTCCATTCAAATCGCTTCACCTTAGTGAAGAATTCTTAATTTCTGTGGATTTCTTCTTTCTCAGGCATTCTTTTCCCATTTTAATTGTGCCCAAACTGGCTGAAACAGGGCAAGCCGTGCTTTGTCCATTCTCTTGGATCTTACATTGTTCTGTTGTGTGGCCTTCGGCGATCCCTCTGGTCCTCCTGGTTTTTATATCTTCATCCGCAAGGATGGAAATTCTTGGATGCAAATATCAGTTTTCTACTGCAGATGAATTAATACGATATGGTAAAGCCAGAAAAATCAGAGTGCAAAATCAGTATTTAGAATGGCTTATAAAATATTTTGCATTTAATAAAGCAAGATTATTTATATAGACCGAATCACTTACCTGCAGGAAGGTCAAAGGAACAATAGAGCAAACATATTAGTATTAAGAAACAATCAGATGAAATAGAGAATACAGAATACTCTAAAAGGTATCAAGTTTGATTTCTTAAATAGTCAATATCAACAAACAAAGAGATATCTGCTGTGGGATGTTCTGTATGACAAATATGCTAATAAATAAAACACTGATTGGCCGGTAGCCAGACAGGAAGTATAGGCAGGACTAACAGAGAGGAGAATTGAGGGAACAGGAAGGTGGAGAAGACACTGCCAGTCACCACCAGGAAAAGCAGCATGTAAAGATGCCGGTAAGGCACGAGCCACGTGGCAAGGTATAGATTTATAGAAATGGGTTAGTTTAAGATATAAGAACAGTTAGCAAGAAGCCTGCCACAGCCATACAGTTTATAAGTAATATAAGCGTCTGAGTGATTATTTTATAAGTGGGTTGTGGAACTGCGGGGCTTGGTGGGACCTGGAGAGAAGCTCTCCAGCAACAGATATCTGATTAGATTTAGGTTTGGGTTCGAAGAGTTACGCCATGGACTCTTGGGAGTCTTTAAATGTGTGTTAGTGGATCACACTGCAGGGTTGCTTCTACCACATAGGGCATGCATGATAAGGCTGTGGTGGGTATATAGGAGCCTATTCTCTCAGGTGCATCTTTCTAAAGTATTATGGTAAACTGAGGCAATGTGTGTAGATTTGTGATATTTTAAGAGAAATAAACACTTGGCATTTATATATTGTAAATTCTCTCTCTCTCTCTCTCTCTCTCTCTCTCTCTCTCTCTCTCTCTCTCTGTGTGTGTGTGTGGGGGGGCGGGGCATGCTTACTCATCATGTGTGGAGGCCAGAGGTTGACATCTGTTGTCTTCCTTTATTATTGAATTCCACCTTAGTTTTTGAGACACTGAACCTGGCGTTTTCCATTTTAGTTGGCTTGGTTGGCCAGTGAGCCCCTAGAAACCTTACAGGTATACACTGCCACCCTTATCTTTTACATGAGGGTTGGGGATCTGAACTTATGTGCAGCAAGCACTGTACCCATTGAGCCATGGCCCTGATCTCATAAGATTAAAAAGTCACACAAAACTCTAGTTTGAATATGAACAAACAAGCACGAAGAAGCTGGTTGCTATGCAAACTGTGCTTAATGAAAAAATATGTATCTGTAAACACTAGACTCAGACTTGGCTCAGGAAGGTGTTGACACTCTATGAGGCACTGGAGAGATGAAAGTCACAGGCCAGCAGACCTGGGTATCACATATCACACATGAAGGCTGAAGCTCATGGCCTGGGGTGATTCCAGAGCCCTTGCACAGTAACAGTGGCTAACTTCCCTTTGTAAGACTGTCTTGCCTAGGTGGTGTGGTAGTCTCTACTATGTACTTGCTGCATTTGTGCTACAGGTAGAACGTAATTTTAATATGTGTATATGTGTGTGGGGTGCACATGTGTATAGATGTGCATGTAAAGGCCATAGAACAATATTGGGTGTCATCCCGAATTCCTCCCATGATCTTTAGTAAAGAGTCTCTCATTGGCCTAGAGCTCACCGACTAGATTGAACTGGCTGGCCAGTAAGCCTCCATGATCCCCTTGCCTCCACGTCCTCAGTGCTGGGGTTACAGACACTTGCCACCATACCGAGTGTTTTTTCATGGATTCCGGGATCCAGCTCAGGTCCTCATGCTTGTGAGGCAAACGCTTTACCAACTGAGGCATCTTCCCAGCTCTAGGATGTGATTTTTAGAATTGGAAACGCTGCATCACTGTTAATATCGGATCAGCATTGTTTAGCTGGGTCGTCCCTCATCAATTCATACCACTGAGTCTCTGTCTTGATGCTCTGTTCCCATTGACCTATCGACCTCTACTGCCAATACCTACTTCTCCTTCCATCTTCTTCTGTCTGGGAACCCAAATGTTTTGACTCTGGAGGAAGACTGAGCAATGTGACTGCAGTCCGCATCCATGTAAGTTTCCTGAGAAGCTTATGCAATTTTGAAAAGCTGTTCTTGAGAAAAATGCATATAAAATGAGATATTAAAAACTAGTTTCAAAAGTGAATGTTTATTTTGAATTGGAAAAGGCATCACAACTAATCAATCAAAAGGAAAAAACAACAACAACAACAACAATAATCTGCCTAGGTCCATAAACTTGATCCAGTAAAAAAATTAAATTTCAAAACTCAGTAACACTTAAAATATTTTCCCCCATATGTGTATTTTGGCTGCATTCTGTAAATCTTTGTCCAATAATAATTTAAGGATTTTATTGTCTATGGAGATAATAAAGAGACAATCCCACCTTTCCTTTACTGTGGCCAGTTTTGGTCATCATGGAGGGATTTTCAAACTTCACCTCATTTTAAAGGATTTCGAATGGCCATGTCATGTGCATTACTGGACTTATTGTTGAAGTGGCATGGCCTCTGTGAAGTTCCTTTCCCAGACAAGCTGTAGGAGCTCGGGTTTCCAGTTTTCATGTGCAACGGCTAATCACAGATTCTCTTTGAGTTGACAACATTCATTAGCTAGTTTTTTCATCAATGTCATTATAAATTTTTTCTCGGCCCTGAAATCTCACATCACTATTCTGAGTGTGTCTGTGAAGTGAGGCCAGCCCTAGATCGGGTCAGCTAGCCATCATTTCTGAAGGCCCAGACACATCAGCAAGCTACAGAAATGCATTCTATTCTACAGAATCTTCATGTTGAAGATACATGTATCTTCAACTCAACTCCCATTCTGTGGATCTTAGGAGTAGCCCTAACTAACATGATGCTACAGACTCGGGGAACATTAGAAGGGAAAAAGGCAGTTGTGAGTAAAGTACATGATTCTTTCAAATTTTATAAAAGTATATAAATATCAGAATACTCCCAGAGCCTCTTGGGTGCACATGCAAATGAATGCCTTTGAGTTAAACTATTCAGCATTCTGGTAAACAATTCGGTACTTGAGGTAAACTCTTCTCCATTTCCCACTAACCCACACCTCCATTAGAGTGTTACTCCTACATGTGCTTTTGCTAGCAGTTAAAACTTATTAAGGTTGCAGTTAATTCCTTTGATATATTTTATATCGTGTTACACATTATTGAAGAGCCTCAAATAAATTAAGCCACCAATACAATTTTTCTCAAATATCATTACTCAAATTTCTCTCTGTATAACTCATGTAGCACAGAAGAATCTTCTGGCACTGTGGTTTTTCAAGCCTGGCTGCACACTTGATCTCATGGAGTACTTTTAGAAAAATAGTGATGGGAATGACATGTACAATGGCATGTGTAAAAAGCTCTCCAGGTGAGTCTAATGCTCGGCCAGAAATTGATAGCCATTGCGCTACTGGTTGAAATTCTTTTATTGTTTCTTTCTGCTTGAATGTCAAAATATTGTTTTAGCACTCCCCCAACTCTTTGGAATGAAATATAAAAATGGAAGATGCGGCAAATGTAGCACCGAAATACAACACAGTAGGCATTATGTAAAATATACCTATTTTGTTAATTTGCTAGAAAGGTAAAAAAATTCCTGTAGAATGCAGTGCCCTGATGTGCTGACGGGGCGAGCTAGGAGGCAGATGACATGGACAGCTCCTAATTAAAAATAAAATTAATTTCCTTACCAAGCCTCTGTTGTACTTGAAGGCAAATGCAATTTTGTTCATATAATAAAGGGTGCCATGAAGGGGTCAACTACAAAGGATATTTCAAGCAGGAAAGTGTCCATCGTAATAAATCCATTCTGACTCGTCAAACACCCAGGCATCCTTTGCTGTAGCTCAGGTAACCTTTTGAGTTAGGCAGAACAGCCACGTGGCTGCAGCGCTCATCTACCCTGGTGGATCACATACCACAAACAATAAAATACCAGAGTGTTCAATCTGTCCATGCACACTGCCTTGATATTATTTCTCCTCAAATGATTTGGAAACTAAAGGAGGTAGTTTCTTTTTTTTTATGACTATGAAAGAAAATTAGAATTAGTAACTTTTTCTTAAGTAAAATATTTAATCCTTCCAAGGTGATTTTTTCATCTGAGTACAGACTTAATTTGATCCTTTTGGAGATTCTTTGCTTCCTCAGGTAGAAAAATTTTGCATGCCACCCTTTTATTGTTATTTTACTCAAACTTTTAAGGTGTTCGATCGTTGCGTATGGACATTAAAAACAATAGAACAGGCTGTATATTCCTAATCTGAACATCTATCCACTTCTCACCCCCCACACACAAAAAAAATTCTTTTGACATCACACCCACAAGTGGAAAATTCCAGTTTGTGCTCATGTGTTAAGCTCAAAGCAGATATACACGAAAAATATTATAAAATATTCTCCTTAGCCTGTTTGTATAAGGGTATATGAAGCACAGTTTTTTGTTTAGATTTGGGTTCTATCTCAAAGGCATCATGTTTTGTTTGTGAAAAAAAATCTGAAAAATCCAAACACTTGTGATCTCAAGCACTGTAGACAAAGAATCCTGAACCCATGCATGTATGTGTATGCAGAGTCCTCTCAATCCTGCACAGCAGTCGAGTCCTAATATAAAGGACCGGACTCCTGTGTGAAATCAGCCTGTGATGGCCTGATTTTGTGGCTTACTGCTGAGAAGTTTAGCTTCTGGAGGATTTGGAAGTAGTTTCTGGCTCAAAAAGGATTTACAACGTGGTAGAAGTCAACAACAACATAAAGAATGTCAAACTGAAATCAAATCTCTAGTAAAAAGGCCAGAATTAGATGCCAGAGAGAGAGCATATCTTTCTCCTTGGTCCTCTCAGAATTGGTTGGGCAGAGGTGGGGGGGGGTCTTAAAGCTGTAACAACAACAGTGTCTCTCATCAAATATATATTCTTTGGAGCAGATAATAGGCTGCAGAGTATGCTCTGAGCCTGTCAAGAGGGAATAGCTTCTCATTCAGCAGGATGGAGGGTGCTGGAAGTACACCCACACCGAGTGTTCCCGGAAGCCAGGAAGAAAGGGGCTTGATTCTCAAGCAAGAGGAACTTTAGTTCATCCTCACAAGGGCTTTCTGGATGCTTACTAAATTGTTTTGAACTTGCTGGTTACTTCGGTTTGGGCTAGGGTAAGTCAGGCTTTCAACTTCTCCATCATGGTGTGTATTTCTAAAACATAGCATGTTAGACTTAAACTTGGAATTCTAGAAGATAGCATCCTCTAGCTTTCAGAATCAACTGTGTGGATTGGCTTTATCTGCATTTTTATTTTCTCCTTCCTCGATACATTAAACTACTTATAGTACACACACACACACACACATCGAGTGCATACACACACACATCATGCACACAACACACACATCAAGTGCATACACACACATCA